>JAAGNO010005224.1:4474-15806 GCA_033439905.1 Ceryle rudis | reverse complement strand
AAAACCACTTTGCGCTTTCTACACCCTTCATGTCTGCAAGCTGTTCTTAGAATCACAGCAATAAGAGATAGACACAGCAAGTTCCTACTTTGCTCAGTTACTCTATACTTCCTATATTAACCTGGTAGGACTGGACGCAAACCAAAAGGGCCTTTCGTCGGGGAGATGCCACGGACGATACAGTCGAACAGAAAGCTGATCTGCTCTCCTTCAGCACAAGAAAGGAAAAAAACACCAGCCCCTGCAAGAAAGCACAACATAAATATATGTGTTTTCCACCTAGATACATTAGAAACGTATTTAGCTGAAAATATTTATAATATAGCAAACAAAACAGTATTAAGTGCAAGCCACTTAAAAATAAATAAATAAATAAAAATATATCAACAAGACATGTTCTCCAGAGAGAAGAAATAAAAAAATTCAGGTAAGCGTACACACACTATCACAAACAGACATAAGTTCAATAGCTACCTAATAATTTATGCTAATTTTCTGAGTTTCAGGCACTTAGATCCATGCCAAAAAACAGGTCATATTGTCAACAGCTGTCTGGGTCTTTTATTTTTATTTACCCCTAAAACTTTGTAGATCAAATCTTAAGCTGTACAAGTTTCAGGGATACTTAAGGTGTCTTCACCAAAATGAACCAAGTTAATTCTACTTTTACCCAATTTTATCCAAGAGCATCTTTTTACATCTCAATGAATTAGGATTTGGTTATACTGCTCCATTATAGTATAAATTTTCCTAGACTAAGGCCTACATGTCTATTATTAATAGAACGTAACACAACTCCACAGGTTGTCATCAGATCTTTACCCTTTGCTCTACTCTGATATTTTGCTTTCCATTCATTAAGAATAGCCCCAAGCAAAATTAGAACAAGAATCACTAAATAAACAAACAAGTTCTGAGCTGCATGATCTATGGCTACATGAACAATACACAAGAATAGAAGTGCTCCACAGAACATTTTATTTGAGAATTGTCAGTCCACATATTATTCACATCAGAAAAAAATTAAATATTCTTAAAACATCAGGCAAAAGACCACACCAGTGACTTCGGGAAAAAAAAAATACAATAACCAGACACAAAATTAAAGGAAATTAATGTATAGGCCTTGAAGAAGTGCTGCCTGTTCACCAGAGCCGTGCACACTAGAAAACCACAATACCAAAGCTTAGACCGGCAGTAGGGTTTTGCATATTACTTTCCTAGGTACTCAGGCCCCTGATTTGGACAGATGTTTGACTTCCGCATGTCTCTGGCCAATTCTGAGTTATATACTTATTTTTGCCAATTTTACTCAAAACAGCAGAGCTGATCTTGACCAGAATGCCTGCATCCCCATCACTTTCCATACATATGCCCTGTCATATCTAACAGTCTATTCACGTTTTGGTTAAGCAATGAATACACTTTTGACTCCTTGACAAAGGGCTATGACATTCAAACAAAGGGTGGACAACAGACCAAATTAGCTATTTTAGTAAATTAAATATAGCCAGCAAGCAGTAAGCCAACCCCTCTAGAAAAGCATATTCTGGTCCACACTTTTGTTACACTTGATTTATGTCACATCTAAGTCTCTGCCACCTCAGCTTAAGTCTATTCAAGACAACAGCAGCAAGCAGCATCTTTGTAACTTGATGTCACTTCACAGTGTTTGTTCTTCAGATCTTACTGATCAAAATTTCTTGTTCCTGGTACAGTTTATTTCATTTGGTAAACTGCTATAAATTCAACTGGAATTGGAGTTCATTCGCTAGTAGAAGTCCAATTTATACTTAGGCTAGCTTGCCAATCATTTCTAAAGTACAAGGTCTCAACAATATTTCCTGAGATTCAGGATAGACTATGCTATGTTAAAGCAACTGAGAAGATGAACACACACCAGCTCACAAAACATAAACCAGAGTAAAGTCTACTTAGCTCCACACTTCTGTGGTATTGTTTTCTATTACTGTTTTTAAAAACTATTTCCTGGCACATATACACACCCTGACTTCAGGATCAAACACCATCTAGGAGACTGCAACACTAATCACACAGTCTGACAAGTATGAAAGTTTCTGGTGGTGACTCACAGTTTTGTCCCCTTTCCTATCCCCAAGAGGTGCTAAAGAGTCAGAGAACCCTGTATTAGAAAAAGCTGGATGCAAAGCATGTATTCAGATATGATTTGAAATCCAGCTCTTCCTTTGAGCTGCCTTCTCCTCTCCCCTGAGAGTAGGAGTCTAGGTGCACTGGTTTCTCTAATCTTTGATGATACGACTCTTCCTTCCCCCACAAATCACACTGACACCAGAAGCAATGCCTTTCTTGAGGGAGCAGGGCAGCACAAGGCTTTGCTGGTTTCTGAACACAACTCCCATTCCATGCACAATACACAAGCAGGATATAGAGACAACATAACAGAGGACATTCACATCTCAAGCACAGCAGTATACAATGTGGCATGATAGTCCCACAGAATCCTACACATCCATCTTGTCATTCAGTGAAAGAAGGTTCCTCAAATATTTCTGTACATAAACAGTACATCTGAAACACTTTGTTCTTTTATGACTATTGTCAAGAGTCTTACTTAAACTCCTAAGAGGCTCTACAGGCCTTTGACTCAAATGGAAACAAAAAAAGTAAACATGTGCATGAGAGCTGGCTGCTTAACTCAAAGGATGATTTCTGCAAAGAAGTATCATGTATGTGGAAATCCCAAAAACAAATGTGACAGCCTTTACATAACTAGTACAAACAGTGTATGTGGATGTGACTCCAATGCACAGATGTGCATTAAATATTGCTTTGCAGATTCTATCCATGTGATCACCATAATCACCGATCATCTCTTACAGAAAATGTTTTCTTTCATATTTTGCTAGGCAGAACTGGATTGCAAGGTGAAAAGCAGTCTGGAGGTGTTTGCAAAAGATATCAGGTGAGAAGAATGAATAGGTAGGACTTAACTAAGTTATGTTTTAAAAGCTCATATTAAAGCCAACAATTACATTTCTTTTCTGCTTTCTTGAGAAAGCTGAGAAATTCATTACTAGAAATTACACATCTCAGTCATGTGTTGGAACAGATTTGGTGCACAAGCATTTGGAAGCTAAGGAATATATGGTATGTGTCACTGTAATACCATGCAGCTGTTTACTAGACTGAAGAGCTCACTTACTCTCTCCATGGGGCAAGAGACTTGGTGAAAAGCAGCCTTGCAGGAGGCTGAAACACTCAGCCAGTCCTCTAGAGCAGTTAGCAGTAAAGCATTCTGCAGTCTCCCAGACATCCAAGAGAAGTTGCCAATTTCATAAAAATTCGAAGTATTTTTAAATCTTGCTAATGTTTCATTTTAATTCATATTAAAAACACAAACCCATGGGCAAACACATCCTCAAAATGCACAATAACCAAAAATTACTTAAATTTGTGTACTGTGTGTGAAAGCATGGAGAAAGAGTCAGCCCTTTCTCGTGAATTATTACTCCTGACAGGTGCCAGATAAAGCTAGAGCCTGAAGTCTTTTAGCTGCAAGACAGTTAGGAACCACAGCAGTTCAGTTAATGGCAATCACCATGTCCAACCAGTATGTCTCAATCCTGGCCTTGAGCAACCCCCTTTAGAAGGCATCTCAGGCTGCATGGCTCAGGCTGCTCTTTTCTCTAGTGAAAATGGCAATGGGTGTTCCCATTATTATTTCCCACTAAGACATGAGCATGACTACTAAAAAGAACATGATAACGTCTGTTGTCTGCAGTAAGCCTAAACAGGAGACAGTAACAGAAGAGTATCTGCACATAAACAGATACGCAAATTGACACAACCCAGATTCTTTCAAGAAATTCCAGGTACTGCTCCAGTTCAACCACCTCTAGTGCTTCCAATTTTCAAATAAATTCTCATTTGTTATAGGGCTCCTCCACTCCTCGTTTGGCCCTTCCAGATACACTTCCATTACTTCAGAATAATTTTTAAGAGCCACTTGCAGAAGTCTTAGAAAGAAAGAAGCATCTAATTTCATCAAGACAGTCACTGAAATACTCCTGCTTATCCTGCAACTAGCTGCAGCAGGGTCATTTGTTCTTTCAAAGGCCACCAAGGGTCCTACAAATTCCTCTTTTCTAAGAGATGCTGTTAGAAAACATGAGGCAGATTCAAATTGGGCTCTGGAAGCTAATCCTGAAATACTTGAACATTGAAAAGCCTGAATTCTCACAGTCTTAACATGCCCTTTTATTGCCCTACTTGAATTTTTTCACACTGACCTCGAAGTCAAGCTTTTCCTGGCAACTGGTCATTTTAATCAGTGCACAGTAATTGAGCTAGCAACTTAGGAAAGCAAGAGGCTCCTTTTTTCCAGCCTGTTCATCTAAGTAAACCTCTCAATTGACTCCTAGGCCCAGGTGCCTGTTTTTCTGCAAATGGTATGTGCAATTGAGCTTCAGCCAAATTCTGCCCCAGAGATGAACTTATTTGCAGCTGTCAGAATTAAAATGTTAAGAGCAAGCAGAATTCAAAATGTAAATGCTTTTTTTTTTTTTCCCTGTTTAAGAACAAACTGGTGTCAACTATCTTGAAAGTGCACCTAGATTTAATGTTTGAAGTCTCAGCATTATCTGAGATGTCTTCCTGCTACCCAGAATGAGCAAAGCCTTTGGAGGGGATTTGGGAATTTATTATTCATTTGGGAATTGAAACAACTTCTGTAATAACATTGGGTTGGGTTTTTTTTACTGAACACCACTTCTTTGTCCTATTCCTCAAGAATTTCAGAGGAATGGGAAAAGAGTTAGATACTTGAAGAAAGATGGTCTTTAGCTTTACCAACACTTTCCTACTAAGAATGACAGGACGTATTTTTATTCAGGTCCTATTTACAAATGCATTTTCTTCTCATGGCAGTATTGAATCAAATATGTAGACTAAACACATACTTAAATGCTGTTATGTTTACAAATATGTCTAAGTGCTCAGTTAGGGGCATCAGCTACTTAAACAAGATGAGCTTGAGATCGGCATGTAAGGAGTTCCAACCGTGGCAAGCTATCGTGTACCAAAATGAATATGCTGTTTCTCCTTTTGAATGCACACATGCAGGGGAAGTGGCAAAAACACCCCTTCAGAGTGTTTGTCAGCTATCAGGACAGGCATTTCTTAAGGAAAAAAAATCCAACATTAATATATGCTCAACAACATTGTGGGACCCTTTCTGAAGTACCTGCCTGTAAATTGTGGTCACCTGTAACCAAAAAAAAAGTCCAATTCATACTTAAAAAAACAGGAACACAAGAGAGCTACTGATGACCTCCTGTATCTTACTGAGAATATAAACAGCTGTGTTTGTTTAACCTAACAAAAGTGACAGAGATCATAGATAAAGGCTCTATAAATATTTAGAGAGGAAAGCAGCACAGAGAACATTACAATAAAGGAAAACATTGGTACAACAATAATCTAGGATAGAAGAACACATAAATTTGGGTTGGATATTTTAAAAAGATTAAAAAGATCATAGATACAGAAGGATCTACAAAACTCAAGACCACATTTTAAACCTAATTCACACTCTGGTTCTTTTTAAAGGATCAGAGAGTCATGATAATACCAGTGATCAAAACAGTATTGGACCTTCAAAATCAGTTAACAGTCATTCAGAAGCCAGACTCTATTTCTGTACACCTCAACACGACTTCAAAAACCCTTTTAATTATTGGTGTATCAAGAAATGCAGAGTATCTTCCTGAAACTAGAAAAGTTCGCCTTGAAAGTTAAGGAAATATATTTGTTCCTCTTTACTCCTATATCATTTTGCACCAGAAATTAGTGCAAGCTTAACGGGGGGAAAGGAACGAAACACCCCAACAAATACATAACATAGGTAATGCAGGTGCTTCAAGCTCCATCGCCCAGGGTTTCACATTTGTATCATTCATCCACATTTCATACTACACATTCCTTATGCATCTGACAGTCTTTGATAAAATGACTGGTTTGGTAGATGAAGCAGTAGATACTGTTCACTTTGACTTTAGCAAGGATTTCAGCACTATCTCCTATAATATATTCATTGACAAACCGATCAAGTACAGACTACATAAGTAGCTGAACTGAACTTTCAGGCTAGCTGAACTACCAGTCTGAAAGGGTTATGACCAGCTGTGCAACGTTTTGCTGGAGGCCAATCACTAATTGTGTGTGCAAGAACTCAACCTCAGTGCTAATGCTGTTTAACATCTTCATTAATGACCTGGACGATGGGACAGAGTGCACCCTCTGCAACTTTGCAGAAGATACAGAATTGGGAGGAGCAGCTGCTACACCAGAATATGAGAAGTAGCTCACAGAGGTTGTGGAGTGCCCATTCTTGGATATTAAAACCTGACTGAATATGGTCCTAGGAAAACTGCTCTAGCTGATGTTGCTTTGAGCAGGGAAGTTGGACAAGGTAACCTCCTGAAGTCCCTCTCAGCCTCAAGCATTCTGTGATATTTAGGTATCTATGATAACCAAACTGGAAGTTGCTTTCTGATCTTATTCAAAAAAATTAGCTTCTTACTATATTGTAGAAGCTTACTAATTAGTATCATATAATGCTGCTGCATAACTATGTCAGCAGTGTCTGATCAACACGTTAGTAACACAATGGCTACAGCAAATTATACTAAAGCACCACCAATCTTTCAAAATAAATTACAGCATTCCTTTGTACTACCAAACAACTAAGCAAAAACTGACAGAAAGTTATTTCAGATTGACACTTTTTTCATTTACTTGCTAGTTTTCAAAATTTGAGCATTAGTATGAACACAGGATATTCCATGTACTAAAGCAGAAAATTTATTTTCAAAGCAATTAACAGTAAATAGAATGTACTAGTATATTAGTAATGTTATAACAAATTAGCATTTACTACAAAACCCATTTAAGAATAAAAAGACTGCTATTCCCTAAACACCGTAATGAAAGCTTAATGCACAAACTGAGGTGGTCTATATTCAACATAGAGGCTACTGAACATTCTTTGTATCACATAAAAACAGTTCATATTATTTACTGGTTTGATTATACTTGGGGAAATACACATCTTTAGCAACACAACATGAGCAATACATAGAACTGAGGTGTGATATACTAGTAATCTAATCTATTCCATTCCAATCAAATACAGATCATAGCAGAACACAGTCAATAATATAGATCCATTTCATTACAAAACCAACTGAAAAGGACAGGTTTTATTAAACACAATAACTTAGGACTGGCTATGTCAAGTGACCTCAAGACAGTGCCTGTGGAGATGCTATATTCATATTTCCCCCTATATTTTTTATTAAATGTAAGTTTTCCATAGTTAAATTATTTCAGATTTCATTAGTTCAAAACCTAGTACGCTACACAAACTTTCATGAAAGAGCAGCAGCTTTTTTGGAAGAGAAAATAAACAAACATGCGTGGTACAACTTCAGGAAATTTTCTCCCTGTACACATTTTGAAATATTTAGTTTAAAAATAAGTTTTCTATTTTCAGTTCAAAAACGCAGACCCAAATTATGTCAGCATAGCGTGCACACGTTTCTTAGAAGTCCATCTTGCATTTAAAGTGGTTCTATTCCTGTCTGCAAGTACAATTGCTTTATTCTGCATAGAAAAAAAGCACAGTTCAAAACTGCAGGTGTTAGCAGACCTACAGCCAAGTTGCAGATTCAGGTTTGGCCTGGATCAATTGCACTATCAGCAAGAGAAAGGGAAAAAGTGACTGTGCTGACTCCCCCTTATACACTATAACCTGTTACCCAGCTCACAGCCTAAAGCACACCACTCGGACACTTTGTTGCAGTTCCCATACCAGTTTTTAACTGAAACAGAACCTTAAAAGAGAATAGATTTGTTTCCCCACACATTATAACCTGTTCCTTCAGATGGTGGAAACCCTTCTTTAACCCCAACATCTGAATTAGGCAGGGAAGGATTTGAACCAGAATCGTCCACACTGAAAACAAGTGTCTTAAATCAGGAAATCAGAATATAACAGTTGAGCCCATATTTACCATCTTTGTAACTCATCTCGGTACTTTTCAATAGACAAAATTAAAACCTCTCACTAGAGTAAACCTGTCAATTTATTTCCCCTTCCTCCCCAGATTTTGTTACAAATCCTAAGGAAGAATATGTTTTGATTTGGATCAAATCCAAAACCTACTTTTTTTCAGTTTGATAATGGAAGAAATTCATGATTTTCCCATTTCAGTATGCAAGTCAACTTAATATCCAAACAAGCAACCTGCAAACCCAGGTGCACTCACGTATCATCAGTGCAGTATGACTTCAAACTCTGCTTTTGAAGTTAAAACCATATGTTTTCTAATGGTGTATATTATATCAGTGCATTAATCATCTTTACTTTCCAGCTCCCGCATAGAAGTTTTGCATTTTATCGGAAGTAAGAATGTGAGAAGTCCTGAACTGGACAAAGGAACGAGATTTCTCCCCCTCTAAAGGTGTATCTTAGCTACTAGACTACAGAAACTAGCTTCAGCTTGCTTGCATTCATGTTGACCTCATGAATCTCATGGTCCAATAAAGCGACAAAGCTAGTAGCAGGGAAGGGAGCAGACAGAAGTTCCCAACTTTTAGGAGCTAGAAGTCTTCTATGGCATTTAGACATCAGCATTTACACTGAGAACCTTGATTCTGCCTATAACATCAAAGCTCCATATCATTTTCCCTCTGTAAACAACAAAATAATTAATCATAACTTCATTATCTGAACATTAAACTATCTTGCCTTATCTCTTGCATGATACGAGCCATAAAATTTCATTACCCTATTTTTGCTCCATGTCCAAGAGAAACAATTGACTAAACATCTCCTGGAGAGTAGCAAGGCAATGTTCAGTCAGGACTCCACACAGACACACTTTTACTGAACACCAGGGTTGAAGCCTGCAGAAACCTACTCAGCAGAACAGCCCCTCTGACGTGAGGCTGCCTGTATGACAAAGCAGGTTCTGCAATCTCCACTTTGAATGAGACTAGCATTTCCATTCCTACTAAAGGTTTCAAACAACTTTTAGAAGACAGGGTCCATTTGTACTTACAGAAGCCGCACCTGGTACCCCCTTCAAAGATGAATCCATTTGGGACAGCTCCATATCGACGCAGATCCGAGAGCTTCCATTGCCCCATGACACTAGGAGGAAGGTCTTTTACAAGGACGAGAATGTCATTGCAGAAATGCAGGGTAGCAGGCCCACTCTCTAGTTTAGTGCCAGGTGCTACAAAAACTTGAAATCTATGAACTAGCAGATAAGGAAGAAAAAAAAATTACTATAGAAAACAGAAGTACCATGACTTATGTTACATAAGTCTTTCTGTTCAGCTGTGTTATGTGGACTGACCCCTGCCCACATGACGAGGCTCTAGTAAAATGATTTTAAGCAGAACCCAGACAGCCCATATGAGTAGCTATAAACTCATTATCCTCTACTATGCCAGCTGAGGATTGGAAAAACACCCCAAAACATATCTTGCCTTAATGCTTCCAATGATTAAGCTGTAACAATACATTAATTTATCCTATATCTTCCAGGTTACTCCCAACCTCAATATAGTCAATTATCCAGTCCACACTTCAGTTACCTCTTCTATCCTTGCATCACATGAGTTTCTTTGTCTCCTCTAAACAGCCTGTGCTTCTCCTTTACTACATGCATGCACACACACATAATGCAGTGCTCAAGGAGCCCAAAAGCCAAGACTCAAAGAAGCAGACAAGTTCTAACCAGAGCTCTGTCACTGACTCACTTGCAACCTTTAATAAACTGCTTTGCTCCTGATCTAGCAGTACAAGGAGGAAAATTACATTTTCCCAGCTTTGTGAATCTTTCAGAAGTTGATGATGGTAGATACCCAGACATTTAAAATGACTAGGAAATTAAGCAATTCTTAGGTAATGCACACTCTTAGATGTCAGTTAATTCTTCATATTTCACAGCCTGAACTTCAGAAAAGGTGGGGGGGGACACGACACACCTGTCTCATTGAAGTTCACAGAATCCAGGTTCAAATTTCAACTCCAGTATCCCCTATATTTCAAGGGTCCTTACCTAGAGCAGCAGCTGTTCTAGGCTGGTCTCCCATCTTCTCCTCCAGAGTTGTTGCATTTTGAGTAATAAGCTACTGGGAGCACTTTAAGGGATCAGATCTCACCAGGGAGCAATATAAGTGAGCAAGCAGCTAATGCTTAAACTACTATAACCTCCACTACTCATCTAGTTTCTTTCATCTTGTGATTAAACAACAACAAAAATATAAACAAATAAATAAATCTGTCTTGACACAGAAGCATCAGCTCTGTTACATTTCCAGTCAGACATTTTCAGCTTCTGGATTTAGCTTTTGGTTGCCCATCAAAGATCATATAGCTACCTGCCTATAAAATCTACAGGGTAACTTCCAGGTATTCTCACTTATTATAACCAGTCTTCCCTGTTTCTTGCCTATGCTGCTTCAAGCATCATGAATTTCAGCTAGGTCCGAGTCTTGCTCCTCAGCTAAATACTTGCATATATTCTTAGTTACCATCTTAGCTGTAAGTCAACTCCTCATTTATGACATGCATTTTCTAAGTTCCCTAAGGCTCCAGCAGAATTAGCCACAAAGTCATTCAAGGAAAATGTGAAAGGAGACGGAGATAGATCTAACTAACTACAGCTCTACTTACAGCTTTGCCAGTACTGCTAGGGAGCAAATCAATACTCACACGATGTCCCCTTTAGGGCACGCAGTTGTTACAAAACCTGCTTAAACATAATCTATGAAAAAGATACCAAAACCATCTTGAGCAATAACGTTCAGTAAGGAAAAAGATACCAAAGCCATCTTGAGTAACATTCAGTAAGGAATCTTTAATATATTTTGGACCTCTCTGCCCAGTACTTCACTGGCAATTAAACCAGGAGAGCAGAAGCCTCAGGGTTCTTTCTGCTTCATAAATGAGGAATGGAGCACACTCTTCACACATCAGTTGCAAGTTACAACAGCTGCCAAAATCAGAGCTGCATCTCAGACTCTAGACCACTGTTAAAAAAAAAAACAACCAAACAAAAAACCCACAACAAAACACACACAAAAAAAAAAACAACACACACAACAAACACACAACAACAAAACCCCAGCATATCCAAATACCAAAGTAAAGAGAAACAGATCTGTACACAAAGCTTTTGCCATACGCTGCTTTCTTAGGAGGAAAAAAAAAAAAAAAAAGAAAAAAAAAAAAATTTATTTTAAAACTCTCCCCAGAAATTTACTTCTCCTCAACTGG
>JAAGNO010005223.1:0-16883 GCA_033439905.1 Ceryle rudis | reverse complement strand
CCTGCTCTCAGCAGGGGGGTTGGACCAGATGACCTCTAGAGGTCCCTTCCAACCCAGACATTTCTATGTTTCTATGACTTGCTGACATGACAAAGTCCCTTCGGGATGCAAGCAGAAAAGTTTTGCTTACATGTAAATGTGCTTGGATCAACAAAATCTAAGCCAGTGATTGAAAAACAACTACAATTCACTTCAAAATGCGTGTCTGTCAGAGAGGATTTAAACCTAAAACAGTTCTCCAAAGCCTTGAGTTACATCTGGCTGTGTAGAAAGCCCTTTGCTTCTTCTGAGAAGTCATAATAAGCTCTGCAGCATTTGAAAAGTTTGGCACAGATGACATTATAAAATGATGGTGTTGTTTTCAGTGTAACCAGATCTGCTGGGATAGCTTATGTTTAGAAAGCAGGCTTTTGGATATTGTTTCCCTTTAGACTGACTTTACCACTGCTAATCAGAAATATTAAAGACTTATCTCTGAGGTTTTCTTTAGTTATGCCGAAACGAAAAGATCCCTCAAGATACTTTTAGCTTTCATAATTTTTAGGAGATCGCCACCATGTGGTAAAAGCCAAGCAGTGCCATTTTTCAGCTCCTGCAGGCAGCAGCGGTGCGTATAGCAACGCTTAGAAATGATGGTACAGACCAAAATATCGCCATAATAACACATGCAAAGAAAATATTAAGGATCATGCAATCTTTTTTTTGCTTTTTTTTTTGACTTTTGAAAGTATTAATCAAGGAGGTAAACCATTTGAAATGTAAATGACATAGCTGTCACTACCATGCTCTGCTGTAAAGGAAACAGCCCTAAGCAGGCAAATTGTTATTTGAACTACAGACATTGGCTATTATGAAACAAGAATCACTTGGACTGCCCAACTCTGACTTATCACCATTCAGAAAACTCAGCAGAAATTACTGCATTCACACATCTACTTCTCTATCTGTCTGGGTTTCAAGCAGCTAAGTCTCTTAGAAATTAGTGGGCTTTTATTTAGCTAAATTTTTTTCTGAGTGATAAATGTTACTTGTAATCTGTATGATGGCAGTGGAAACAGAATTACTTATAGAGGGTCCTGGACAACAAGTTGGACATGAGCCAGCAGTGTGCCTTTGCAGCAAGAGTCCAACAGTATCCTGGGCTGGAGCATCTCATGTGTGAAGAAAGGCTGAGAGCTGGGACTGTTCAGCCTGTAGAAGGGAAGACGCGGGGTAGTTTCCCATCAATGTGTACAAATATCTGAATGAAGGGTATACAAAAGATGGGGCTCTTTTCAGTGGTATTCAGTAACAGGACAATGGGCATAAAATGAAATGCAGGAGGCTCCATCTGAACATCAGGAAACACTTCTTGTAGAGTCATAGAACGGTTTGGATTGGAAGGGACCTTTAAAGATCATATATCCCAAACCCTTGTGTAGGCAGGGACAACTAGATCAGGTTGCTCAAAGCCCTGTCAAACCTGACTGTGAACATTTCCACAGAATCATAAAATAGTTTGGGTTGGAAGGGACCTTTAAAGATCAACTAGTCCATCCAGCACTGTGATGGTGACTGAGCACTGGCACAGGTTACCCAGGGAGGCTGTAGACCCTCCCTCCTTGAAAACTTTTGAAAGCAGTTTGGACACAGCCCTGGGCAACTGGCTGCAGGTGACCCTGCTTGAGCAGGGAAGTTGGATCAGATGACCTCCAGAGGTGCCTTCCAACCTCAGCCGTTCTGTGATTCCTTGATTCTGTGATTCTGTGGTAGGGTAGTCATTTGGTTTGTTTCCATTTACCACACCAACGTAACCAAAAGCTATTGCTTAGGAGTCAAGTTCTTGATTCAAAAAGGACACTGTCAACTTGAAAGTACTAAAAGAAGGGAGAAGAGGTACTTCATATGCTACATCTACACAGTGGTCAATGTGTTTAGTCCACTGAATATGACTTTGCAATTACTTTACCCAGTCTTGCTTGCCATTTCAAAACCATTTTTTGTATTCTATGACAGAAGTCAGAAAAACACAAAACATTACCATTGTTGATTCTTCTTCAAAACTGGCATAGCTTTATGTCACTTTTAGATTATCTTAATGCTTGGGTTCACAACTAGCTATTTCTTTAAAGCAAAGTCATCTTTAAATGGTATTTTCACACCAAGTTGTTTCTGTGTTTCACAGTACCATTGGAAGGCGGTGCAATCATAAGGTCTTCTCTGGTCCCACATTATTTACTGCTCATAAAAAACAGCTATGCAGGAGAAACATGATGATTCTGTGGAAATTTGTGTTTAGGTACAGCTACAGAATCCACCATCAGTGGTGGCCAGCTGCTTGGCCTGTGATGTGTCTCTCCCGTGTTCCTGGACCTTATAAGAAGTAATTTCATCCAGAACATCTGCAGGCTGTGATCTGCCACCTAACAAAAGTGAGGGCATTAGGGATCCTGACCTTTGTGAAATGCAGTGCTTATGTAATCATTAATCCTCTCCTGTTTATCCCAGATTTTTAAAATGTCGCACAAGGTGGAGAACAAGTCTCTAGTTTCACATCATTTATTCAAAGAAAAATAAAAGTGCCAAACAGCAACTTCTTTCTAGGTACTTAAACAAAGAAGGTCTTTTATGTCTCCAGTGATCCATGAACCTTATCCTCATGAATTGTTCGTGTTGGTAATTCACTGTGGTGTGACCAACCACATACATCACCTGATGCAATCAGCTCCAAAGATGATAAAACACACACACACACACACACACACAGACACAGACGACTTTCCCTTCATTCTCTGGAATAAAGAGCCTCCTGCAACTGTATTGTACCCTGTATTGAGCCAGTGATCCAACACAGACAACCTTGTCTTGGGAACCTTGGCTTGTGTTTCAGCAAAGACCATTCTCCAAACCGCCGATACCAACAGGCTTCCTCTTGAGCAGCAAGGACCAAGTGCCTCTCAGCAGCAGAGCCAAAGGAAAATTTACATAAAGACTGCTGCTTTTTAATGTAACTTTATCTTTAAAGACAGATTGCATGCTTAAGTCCAACTTCTGGCAGTTGATTGGAAACCTGAAAGTGAGCTCCAGCTCCAGTGACGCCACGGGTATCAGAGCAGACTGTTCAGGATGTGGCTGCTGCCGGTGTCACAGTCACACTGTTACGGCATATAAGATTCATATCCCAAAGACACTGCGACAAAACTAAAATGCCTAATGTTTCATCATGCGTGTAGTGATACAAACATTACTCACTGTTTGAATATGTTCACAAAACCATGCAGCTAGGTATGTGTTTGTTTAAGACCCGTCAGGAATGCCAGGCCTTTATTTTCCTGCTTCCTGTTGCTTAGAGGAACAGGGTGCAGTTGAAATTCGTTGTGTACTGAGCAGGATGCAGTTCTAAAGGGTGTGGGAGATGTAAGGCTCCACCACTCATGCGTGCATATAAACCCATGAGGATTGTATTGGATTATGATAGAGGCCTTGATGCAAATGAACACTGGTTGTGAATAAATTCTAAATTAAAGGGACTAGGTCAGCCTTGGCTTAGCAGGATGATGGTTAATAAGTTAATTGTATTTGGTTTTAAGCTGATATAGCTTAAACAGTACAAAAACTAGAGGTAAAATGGGCAGCAGTAGGAAATAACAGTGAAAATCGCCACAGATATCAGTGTTTTATCTGTCCTCTACTCACGTAGCTGTTACTGGACTAAACTGCCTGATTTATGCATCTTGTAATAATTATGCCTCCAAATTGATCACACAATTGGGCAATTATTTGATTAATGTAAAGCTTGGTAAAGGTACTGTTCAAACTAAATGCCCCAGTCCACTCTGTGGACAACTTAAACATCAAAAGCTGCTGATGCTGGCTGCCGAGGATGTGGTGTTGTCTAATCACATTTACTAGGCTATCTTCTCAATCATATCAAGGTCTCACATGCAATTTGGTTTTTTGCAATGGAAGCTTGTGTGCAGGCTGCTGCCTTGAGTGATACATTGAGGAATGAACCATGGACCTTGGGGGAAACAAACGTCAAAGATCTATGTGCTGCTGCAGTTTGAGCTGAAGAGTTAACGGCATCGTAGCTGTGTGCTGTAAAACACCTCTATGAATTAGCACAGATGGGATCTGTAGCACATACCACGAGGGATTTGCACTTCAGCTCAGCTGAGTCTGGCTACCTCGAGCAGATGAAATTTGGCTAGCAGTTTGAACAGTGAACTTGTGTGTTTAAACTTCTGTGGGTTTAATGAAGAAATAGCTATGAACAACACCTTCAAAATGGTCTCAAGTCTCTTTGCCTTTATTCTCACTTCTACAGTAGTAGCTATAGGAGAAGTGTACATTTGTGACTTCTAACCTCTGTGATGTGACAAGGTTATTAATCCTTTTGTCAGCTTAAGCCATGTTGAAAGACTGAAGCAAGAAAATGAGGATCAGCCTTCTTTACCAGTATCAACCTGTGTTTGGCTGTGTGCATACTTAGCTACAGAAATGACAATCACATTTACATCAAACCAAACCCTTTTTCTTTTCTACATATTCATATACATTAATGGAAATTTAACATGTTTAACAGAGATTTTATTTCTCTGTGTAGGAGAGTATGATGAAAATAGTCACAATTTTGGCAACTGTCTCAGAATGTAAAGATCTGCTCATGGGTCTAAAGCAATGTTTGGTTGTTTTCATTTAATTTGAGTAATTCCCTTGATTATAATGTGTTTATACAATTTTATTAAAGTAATGAAATAGTGAAGTAGGCCAACTGTCTTCTCTTCACAGACCCAACACTGCAATGAGCAGTCTGTCAAAGAGATAAAAACTCTTATAGAAAGTAATCACCTGACTGCAGACATTCAGGGCAGATTTTGTAGGTGTCCCATGATTGCACTAATCTCTTCTGAATATGGGGCAGCCTCCTGGTGACTTGGCAGGGTGATTTTGCTGCACCCAGCTCCACCAGCCGTTGACAGGTTGTCTCATTCTTCATTTCACAGTAAGCAACTAAATAACTGCTACATTTCATTACACAAATGATTCCTGGAGTTATTAACTGTAGGGAAGACCCTGAGATGCAAAAATCTGATCCACATTCAGTCCATATTTAGCTCATTTTTGGAAAGAAGATGGAGTTTGGACTCTAGTGAGGCCTGCTTTAGTTCTACCTCTGTATGTTATCAGAGTAAGCCAAGGTCCCAGAGGCTGAAAACACAGATATGACAACATTTGTTCAAAACCAGTTCTGTTCATTTGTTTCAGACCTGTTGTGTTTCATGTAATGAGAACAAAGAACTCTCAAACGAACTCTTCCCACAGGCCCCCCCTGCACTGGCTGCTCCCCCCAGGGTACACCTTGCTCTGGCTCTCTGGGGTAGAGCTGCTAAGCCACAAATGGCTGCTCCTAAATTGATTTCAAATCCTACTTTTTTTGGGAACCAAATTCACTCACAGCCTTGCTCAGCTTGACGCCAGATTTATCACTAGCCTTACTTTATTAAGACAAGATAACAAACAGCAATGGTTTACTGTCAATCAGGAAGTCGTCAGTTGTCCAGCTACCTGAATCCCATAACCCTCAAGCTGCAAGCCTCTTTTCTATACATTTATTTAGTTCCTTATATCTTGTAGCATAGTTTGGTATTATCTTTTATCATGCCCTTTCTAATTGTTTATAGACTTAATCGAACCTCTAAGGAGGCACTTGACAAGCTCCAGGCCTCAGCAAAGATAGGTACTCAGGTCAGGCTACGTTTCTTTTAATGCTGTAGCTGGACTTGACCCAGTCTGCAGACACAATGCCACAGCTATCTTTCATAGACCATTCTTAGTCCTGTATAGGCTACAGACATTCTTATTTGTCTGGTATCTGAGCCCTTAGAAGTCACACTCTCCTCTTTACTTCAATTGCACAACTGTAATAATGAGACTTGCTGTTTTCCAGGCCCTTTGTGCATTGCATTAACCTGTGCCCAGAGTCTGCATCTCTAGCATTTGCAATACAAATGTACCTGACGTGTGGCCTGCAGCCCCAGCAGTGCCTCCCAGAGCTGCCCTTATAACCTAAGAAAGACTGCACCGAGGTCACCCCCAAGCAGTAGCCACGCACACCAGTCTCACATCTGCCAGGTGAGCTCACGCTCTTGGGTGCACCCATTATACTTCCCTCTTCATCCATCCTTTTTGATCAGACCTTTGGAGTCTAATGCATCAGCAGTCAGGTAAGATGAGAGGTCTGTAGTAGAGTAGTCATTCTTTTAGAAAGGGATTTGCTACCTTTGTGTACAGACCTGTTTGCATGCACTCTTGTTCTTTCTTTCCTCTCTACTGAAATCCTTCCTCCAAACAGCCTGCAATGTTTCGTACAGACTTACACATAAGAGCAAAGTATGGTAAGGTATTTGCAGCAACAGCCAATTAAAGTGAAGTAAAAAAGAAAAGATTTTAAAGGTTAAATATATAGCAGGAGATGATGTAATTACTTACAGGATAGGGAGATAGAAAACCCAAAGAGATAAATTAGTGCAACTGGAATAATGACACCCAGCAGTCTCCCAGGAAAGTACAGAGGAGAGGTAAGTCCATCATGAAAGAGGCTTAAGATAACTCACATTACATCGCATTTGCTGTGGGCTAAGCCTGAACACAGGACAGCTGCCACAGCTTAGCCCATGTGCAGTAACTTCTTAAGCTCTTGTACCTCAATCATTGTGTGAGCCCTAAGGTTGCGGAAATACACGCTAGATCAGACTGGCAGAGTTCCATAAAAACAGACACAACTTCAAAAACTAGGGAAAGAAAACAGAATTTGATTCAGAAACAGAGAGGAAAACCACTTTCTTCTGTCTTCTGTAGATTGAGTTCAAAGTTCTGCAACACCTTAACCCTGCAGCAGTGTGACATACAAGAAGGGAACTGCTACAAGAAGGGTGGGAGCTGATGATGTGAAAGCATGTTGTAGATAAAATAACATAAAACTAAACATAATTTTTATCTGTGTGCTGAAGTGGGTGAAAAGCAGAGTGGGGAAATGAGCATTCTAATGAAAATGAAGAAAAATTCCATGCTTTGGGAACCAGAAGAAAACCCCCAGATTTAGTGCCAGAGTCATGGAGAAAAGAGTGTTTTCTCACAGTCTTCTGCGCAGGAGTTGTTCATATGCTTCTAATGTTTTTTGGGTCAGAGCAAGCAACAGTGCTGTTCAAGGCACTTGGATATGACTTCCAGGGCCAGCTCCAATGACCAGAGTCAATGACGAGGGTACTCTGGTAATATCAGGCCTAAATAATTCCTTGCTCCAAACTGGACAAGGAAGGGATCTGAATGTCATCTTCCTGTACCCTAAATGAAAGCTGGGTATGTACAGAGGTCAACTATAAGCAGCAGAGGTGATGAGAGCTACATGGGTAGCAGACACCCATGGCCCTGCTTCCTGCTTTGTCAAAGCCGGAGCCTGAAAACCCATTCAGGGCTGTTGCTTAGAACAGGGAATGAGCCATTTCACAATAAGCAGTTGTCATCCTTACCCATTCTTCTGGCAGCAGCAAGCCTGGCTCTCCTGAACTGTCCACTCTGCTCTTCATCACAGCTCTGTCCTTCCCCTCCCTCCTTTCCTCTCCTCCTGTGGTAGGAAGAACCCAGACCGCTTCTCCAGGCAGCAAAATTCATTTTTGCTGATGCTGCTAAGATGCCTTAAGCTGATTCTGACATAAGCACATTTTTGACTAATAAATCTCATTTTATTCCAAACTGTATATACTTCCATCAAAACTCATACAGAAACGTACCAGCCTCCAAAAAGAAAGAGAGTTTTGTTTACTTCAAAGGATATTTATGAACTGTAAATTTAAAAAGTAAATTTTTCTAGTCAAACTGGAAGTATTTTTATTCTGTCTTTGTTTCCAAACTGCAAACTTGGAAATCTTAGAAAGAAGTGAAATAAAGGGACAATCTGTTATAAATTAGAATGAAAGAGACATAGATAACCTCAAGTGGAGTAAAGAAAAAGAACTGTGAAAGACAGATCACTAACTACATTGAAAGCAGTAGCTGAGGTAGAAACCACTTGGTGCGAAACCTCCAATTTCAGCAAATTCTACAGGAAAATGCCTCCTTTTTCTTAGTGGGGACTCCAAAGCTGTCCCCCAACAGGAGAGTGATATCCATTATACTGGAAAGTACTAGAAGGCAAAGAAAAGGCAGAAATTAGCTGTTAAGACGAAGTAGCTGCCTGCTGTGTAAAATGTAAATGGCATAACCGGTGAAGACATGGTGACCTTGTTGCCTGGAAACATTTAAAGTGTGTTTTGTAAGTGACTTCCCAGTTGTCTGGGGTAGGCTTGGCAGCCCAGTACAACCCGGAGGTGTTGGCCGATTACTAGCAACCTGCCAGTGGCTCATTTTCTGTGGGGTCATTCTGCCCTTTGTATTGAGACTAATTCAGCTGGTGAAATGTGCTGCACGAGGTTTGCTGCTGCAGAGCAGCCCATGGAGTTTAGCACCTGCCCTGCTGCAGAGTTTTCTAGAGGGAAAGAACCACAGGCTACCTGAGCAGCTTCAGGGGAAGACTTTCCTATTCTGCAGCCCTCTCGTGCTAAACACCAGAACAATCAGCCTGATTAGTGCTGAGCTGCTCCTCTGCACAGCGTGTCTCTCCTAACCTTGGAAACTCTTTTAAAAATTATTTCATCTGAGATTCTGTTCATTTATTCATTTAGCTTTTGAGCTGAAGCGCACACCATGCTTATGAGATGAGGTGGTGGGGGCAGTTCTGGATACTACAACACTTTCTAAGGGAACAAATGTGCTTTTATTTAACTGCTGCAGCATCTAGGATCCTCAGACAGCCTTCTCTGATCCTACCACAAAAGGCACACTCCAGCCCCTGAATAAAAAGGTGATCTCTTCATTAATACATTTCATCTCCCTGTATTTTCTAAGAAAGTGTGCAGCTTTGGCCTGTTTTACCTCATGTTCAGGTAAATTTTCTTTATTTATGAGAGGTTATCTGAGGATGAACATAATGACATCATAAGTATATGATGAAAAAGAAATTAGAAAGCACAGTAACAACACTAAATGAAAGGGAATTTGATGTCAAGTTTATAATAGAGAAAGTGAAAAAAAAGATCTTGCCTCAAATTCTGCTCACAGATTTTCTACCTGTGGCACTTCTAAGACATTTTTATAAATTACTATCTCCTCTGCAAAGGATTGTTAATCTTCTTTTTTCCTAGGGAGAGATGAAAGTTGCAGTGTTAATCATGTTGTCTTCTACTGAGAAGTACTAATGCATGTGGCTACATGTGAAATTGCCACATGTGGAGAAATCAGGGAATAAGATCTGAATTATTTTCTTTGTGTTCTGTCTCCTCAAACAGGATGGTAGCAATTCTCACAACAGCAGGTTTTCTGTGCCAAAGAAGGCAAGGCATCTTTGTCTGCATCAATAAGAACTGTAGTGGGTCTCTCAAACTCACACGAACTCAAAGCAATCCTGCTGCTTCACTAACCACATTCTGCTTGCCCTTCCATCCTTTAACATCATTCTCTTCACAACCAGACAAAACCCACATCTTTGTTTTCAGCTCCGTATCTAGTAACGACGAGTTGGCAATTAAGCTTTTTCTATGCCCTATAGGGGAAGTGGATGCAAACAAGATGAAAAGGAGTGGGTTTGGCACACCATGCCATTTACGACACTTCCAGGACGGTTACTGCAAGGCAACTGAACTCCTTCTCTGGAGAGTTTTATCCCAGATACCTAAACATCTGGCTTTTAATGTAAAATTCATTAGCACTTTAAGTCATCATAACGGAAAGTGCATTGAGAGTCTGAAATAAAAACAGTTGTTATTGCAAAGTATTAAACATTGAGTAAAAGTAGAAGCTCCTCAGTGGCATGTAACAGTTACAGCTCTTATTCCACAAATCACTTAAACCCACTTATAGCTACTGTTATTAGCTATAAAAGCCCACTTGGGTTTTATAAATGCTGGAGAACTGAGACAAAAATATGGCTTCTAAAAGAATGATGTCTGGATCATCATAAGTCTTTTGGCCTCCACACAGATATGGTCAAAAGAAAAATGGAGATTATACTAGTCCAATTACCTAGAAAAATGTCCGAAGATTTAAATGCAATGTATCAAGGAAGGTTTTAGTTTAATTAGAACATAGCAGAAGAACAGCAGCAACCTGCAGTGATATCATCAAATCAAGGCTGTTTCTATGGGAACACCACCAACTCCCAGAAACTATCATGTCAGTTTGCCATAAATAGAAAAAAAAAAAAAAAGACATTTAAAAAAAAAAGATAGAGAAAGGAAGGGAAAAAAGATTACAGAAGAAAGAGAATGAAGAGGAGAATCCAGTCCTCTCCTTCCGATGCTTAGTGCCAAATACATCATCAAGTTTTATTCTGAAGAAAATGTAGCGAGATAAAAATTTCAGTAACATTTACACTGCTTCTGCCACACATCTGAGGCCTTTAACACCTTTTCTGAAGACCTTCTAATGGGGTTTATGTCAAACAAACCAAACACACAGTGCACTTTTCTATACTGATGTCCCTGCTTCCTGCACTTTCTACAGCAGAAGTGAGCTCATGATCGGTGCAGGGGAGAGAAATACTTTTGGCCATAGGTATTTTCTATATTTCCTTATTTCCATTTTATGCTAGCTCTGTACTTTGTGTGGTCTGGAAGTGATACAGCTACAGAGCAAGAAAAAGTAAGCAATGAATATCACAAACAGAAGCTATTATTTCTCCCCATCTGCTTATCTGATTGCCTGCCTTTCCCAACAACCTTTTTCCCAATAGCTGCCTCCAGCGTTGTGCCTTCACCAACCACATAAACACAGGAGAAAGTACTCGGGTTCCTCCCAAGAATATCTAGAGACATTCTGTTCCTTTGAGACTCTGGACCAACAACATTTCTGCACTCAGGCGCTCAGCGGGCTTGTTTCTCCAGCTCCCCTCACCACTGCAACTCATTCCATTCTGTAGAGGCAGTGCCTTCCTGATGAGCTGCCCAGGCCAGGGGTAATAGGTTCCTGGTGCTGTATTCCCAGCTGTAAAATTCTCTCTTGCTCATGGTTTGTGACTACTATTTTTCCTCTCAGAAGATGTGTGTTCTGCTCTCACTGAGTCTCATTTACTTCCCCCTCACCAGCCATTACTCCTGAAATTATCCATTATAATCTTATTCAGCCCTGAAAAAGTCTAGTAATAGTACCTGAATGTCACACCATAACCTGTACCATTTTCTTCCTATGAACCAAGAAGAAATTCTCTGCTTAGAAGTAGTACATGATAATAAATTATTATTATTATTACTATTGAATTTTATCTCATTCAATGACTGAAAATAATAACGTTGCTTTGGACAAAACCAGACAGTGATATTATCAGTAACTACTGCTGAGAATATTGACAGTGAATTTGATGATAGTCCTTCAAGTGTAATCTTTCCCCTTCAACAATTTGCTTGAAGCTCCTAGCTGCATAAAGCACAGCAGAGGGCATTCCCTTCTTCACATCCTTACAATGAGTCTAAAGTTCTTTAACTGCTCTCATGTGCTGGGAGAGATATCAACTATATTTCAAAGAGAAAAATGCCTTTAAACATCTGCATAAAATGTCAATACCACCACTTGTAAAGAATATGTGTGAGTCCATTTAGTCCAAAAGGACTTACGTGAGTATTTTTCTTACACAGCAGGCTGTAAAATATTTCAGATTTTGTTGTTAAGTGCTGAAAAGCTGAACAGGCATTTAGTTACACTGCTTTTAAACCTTTGTTTTCAAATGAGGCCATATCTTTCTTTAAAGACAAAAGACCAAATTATTATTTCAAAGAAAAACTGAAGGATGTACAGTAATATATCCAACAATATATCCACATGCTAAAGACGTAAATTCGCTTATGCAAACAAACTATGAGACCTGCTGCCTGCCCATCCCTTTCTGTCCAACAACACAGACTGGTCCCTCTGTGTGAGCTTGATTTTAAGGACTGCAGAGTTGAACAGTATTTCAGGTTTGACTGGTGGTGACCTAGACATATAAGAGGGGAGGTCCAGAGGCCGAATAGAAGGAAAGTACGGTAGTTTGCTGAGAATAGTCAGTTATGCCTGAGTCACCATCAGGAGCAGCAGGGACTACCTGGGCACTTGCACCCAAGATGAACAGACAAGAGACTTGTACCTTTCTTGGACCGTGCTATTGCCTAAGCTGCACGTGCCATGTAAACAGCTATGTATGTTGTCATGTAGGAGACTTTCATTTGCTGTCTAGCATCCTGTTCTAGGTAAACTCTGAGCTAAATCTTGTACCTGACATCAATGCTTAAAAAAAAGAGAAGCATTCAAAATATGTTAAAAGCCCAGGATGTAGAAAAACATTCACGCTGCTTCTTTGCCATAATGGGATAGCTGAAGAAAAAGGAATTTCTGGGGGTGTGGGGGGAAATTGCTCGTCCCTCACAAAGTCCCTTTCTATTTCAAGAAAGTGGCAAGGGAAACCATCCTCTTCAAACACACTATTTGTGCCTACTAATTATTATCTTCAAGTACACTCCCCCTGGTGGGGATGAAAAGGTTATACTCTGAAGAGTGAGATTCGAAAATGGTGTTCTGATTCTTGCCGCATTTCACTTTTCACCCTAATTGCAGACAAGCACCGGGCATGCTTTCAGCTCATTATTCTCTACAGAGGCCTGCTAATGGCATTGCATCTACTGCCTAATTCTACATCTTTAACGTGGAAAAAAACTCCTTTCAAATTCATCACCGATGGAGAGCAAACAGTAGATCTGCCTCTCTGCTTTTTATTTAGCTGTTCAGTAACTGGATAAACATTAACCAGCTGGAAAGTGCAATTATAATTTTTTAAGGTACTGTAAATGCTTGCAACAGCATACTATCTGGCACTCTCACAAATATTAATGAATGCATTCTTGTTCCACTCATGCTATTAAGAGTGATTAAGTACTTTCACAGAGGTCATGCAGAAAATGAATGGCAGAACCAAGCATTGAAGAAAATCCAAAGCTTTATTTACTGAGACACTTTTTATGACATCCCACAGCACAGCCAGACATAAGAAGAAGAAATACAATTAGTGAAAGAAATTGACATTAGGTACTAATTATTTACTATGAGCCCAAATGTACTTAGACATCATTACCAATGAACTCAGCAAACAGCTTGCTCAACAAGATCAAGAGTAAGGGTTTAAGATTTGGATTAAAAACACAGCAAAAAAGTAAACACTAATATTCTTCTCTAGGGAAATCATCTCTACTAATTATTTGTCTACAACTTTCCTCGGTATTGCAGTCTAAACTGCATTTGTAAACATCACTCCACTGTACTGTAACAAGCACCTCAGACACTTTTAGGAATTTTTTCATCAGATGTATTAAAGCAAAATTAAATTTTTGAATTGTAATTAACTCTCTACAGAAAGGACAGATTTTGTAGAGATAATAAGGAAAAGATCAATATATAGAGACAAAGAAACAGGGATATCTCTGTTCATACATGGGAATGTCTGTTAATTGTGGAATTAGAGTTAATGAAGTCATCGAACGCAATGGCTGAGATGATCACTGGAACAGAATTTTCAAGCTATTCAAAAATGTAATGTTGGTATTTTTATTATGTCTTAAAAAGTCATGCATAAATGATGACAAATACAAACTAATTTGTATTTTCTGATAGATGCAGATAGCTTTGATCAAAGTTTAAAGTATTTTTTTCACTCTAAAGTTAACTTTTGCTTATATTCAGCGGTGACTAGAAAGCTTTACACGTGCTTTTTATTCAAAACACAAAGGTACAAAAGCTGTAAGGGACTGAAGATTTTCAGCTTTTTTCTTATATTGTCTGAAGGAAAAAAAAAACCCCAAATACTTTCTCTGGCAAGTATTTATGTTAACACATGCCAATGAAGCATTCCAGATTGTTTTGCTCAAAATCAGTAACAATGTGTCAAATATGAGATCTGGTTCTTCTTCCTCTGTTAGGGACACTCTTTACCTTCTCTTAAATTCTTTCATTTATTTCAGGTATTTTTCAATTTCATATGTGGGATTTTGAGGAGTCCTGAAGATGACAGTGTCATAAACGTGCTCTTAGACTAGAAAAAAATTTTTAGAGATGAAATGGGCAATGACGTATTTGCTAAGAATAATTATCACCTAGTATTGAACAAGTTACGAATGGGAGGAATCTACTATGAAGTAATATGCAGATTTAAAATGTGTTTTAATTTTCATTTGTTTGTAGTAAACTCAGAAAAAGCAAAATGATATTTCTCTCACTACAAAGCATCACTTACCCACCAGATACTATGGCAGGTCACCACAGGACTTTCACATCTCTCCTGTCTTTAATGATACAGTTCCTCGGTATAGAGGACAGAGCTTCTGCTTCCTCCTGTTTTAGGTTAGGTTTATCCCATCGTTAGACTACACATTTGTAATCTCTTAGAAACTGTAGCCTCCTAATGAATTTGGCTTTCCACAGAAGGGCTAGGACCAGAAATGGAAGGGTGCAAAATTTCTCATTTAGGCTGTCAAGGCTGAAAGGTACGAGCTGGGCTTCAGCTGTGCAAGATACAGCAAGGGAAGGATATGTAGGAGAAAAATACCAGGTATACCATCTGGCTGTGCTGGAATAAAAAGATGACAGACTGGGGCTGTTTTGTTGCTCAGCACAACCACTCAGAAGGTACTCCCCAGATCAACCTGAGAGACACATTCTCAGCCTGTGGCGAAACCCAAAATAAACCTTGCAGTTGGTTGCAACATGGTACCACAGAAGCACAGAGAATGTTGCACCAGTAGCCTGAGTCTAGACCAGATGAAGATGTTTTCCTTTCTTAGGGAAATGGATCTATTGTTTGATCCATGTTAAAATGTGTCAAGAGTAAAGATAGAATTTCGGTATGCAACATGATTTTTAATAGTTATGCAGATGGAATGTATGGAAATAAACTTGTATTCATGGCTATGATTTGTAAAACATATCAGTGTTAGCTACACATCTGTTCTAAGCAAGTTTTCTGTATTTGAAATGCTACAAATAGTGTTAAATTGATAGATAATAAAACGCAGGAAACGCACATCCTATACAATAATTGAAGCCAGTTTTGTCCCTGTTGCATAGCCCTTTCTGACATCTTGGATGTAGTTGTCAGGAGAGGATTTCATAGGAGGAGCCAGAAAAAAAATGGGGGGTTTCAGTGCACTAGACTTCACAAAGCTCCTTGCAGTTTCTACAGAAAGTCTTTGGCCTCTTCCACTACCACCGTGTGCTCCAGAAGTGCCTTCATTCTGATCCAGCATGGGAAAGGAAGCACTTCTTTTCTTTTCACCTATGCTTCTCAAAGACAAAAAGCAAAGGGGAGACTTATAATTCTTAGGCATGCAGCCCTGTAGGACTCTTTTAATTAACTCTAATGCACAACAGGTTTCTGTAACCAGCTACCACTAGCCAAGAGGCAAGTATTACGTACTTCAGTGCATTAAATGTATGTGAACTATGTACCACAGTTAAAGTTGATTGCTTCAGAGTAGAGCAGTGCGTAAACTTCATACCAGGTCAGGCCAGCTGCACAGGTGTACTGCTGCACCGTACGAATTGTGTTATCACCATGCAGACCTGTTTTGGAAGTGAAAGAAAGGAGGTGAAAGAAAAGGCACAGGAACAGGATGAAACCATTTTTTTCCTGGGCTCTTGGAGCTTGTTCCTCTGAAGTTCCTTTTTGATCTAAACCAAAAGGTGGGCAAAGTCCTTTTCAGCATTAGCAATCTAAAATCAAATCTCAGCTGAGATTAATTTGCATGAATAATGGAAGTGTTTTCAAATGTGGCATTATTTTTTTTAAAGTACTTACATTTTTATTTTTCTACAGTACTACCTACAGCACTCTTGGCTTTGTTTTATGCTTTAAAGTTCAAACTAGTGACCAGTTGGAAATGGGTTTAGAGCTCCCTGACCATTTTGAAAGCAAGTGGGGTAGATACTTAGGACTGAGATATTTAGTTTGACAAATAATTAGGAGGATATTTTCAGAATAATGTATCAAACTCACACCTCTGGAAAGACCCAATAGAGAGGTCTGGCCAAAGGCCACCAGGCAGACAAGAACCCACACAATGATTTTTAAGTTATTCAATGGCATCCTCATTCCTGAGGCATTCACTACATGACAAAACTGGGGTACCTCTTTCCTCCAGCTGCTTGGGAGGCCACTCAGTAGCAACTCCCTCTCCCTGACAGAAACACAGAAGACTTGCAAGGGCAAGGCCGTAACGTTTCCATCTGCAAACCTGAAAAAAATGCAGAGGAAACCAAGATTTTAAATTTTTTAAATTTTTTTTTTTGCACCTGCTTCTAATGCACAATCTGGGGCACAAAAAGCGAGGGCACCCAGCAGGCTTCACGCGCAGGCACTCAGCAGGCTACTGGTCAGGAGTGGCTTGACAGGTGAATGGCTTTTGACAGGGGCATAGGGTAGTACCATCTTTTCTCGGTGCCACAGGGCAGCACTTTGGCTTCCGGGTGAGTTTTTAAAAATAACGAGCTCTAACGAAGACAGAGCTGCTTGCGGGAGGGTACACCGGGCTACGGAGGGACTTCACCCTCCGCAGATTTCTGGGCGCGCCTCAAGGGAGGCGCCGGAGAACAGGGCTCGCAGGTGCACGCCCGCGCCGAGGCCCCGCCCTGAGGGGTAGCCTCGTGCAGGCGGGCGCCAGGCCGGGGCCGGGCGGTGGCTCCCGCCGGTGTGGGGCTGTTGGCGCCAGAACCGGCTGGCGGTCACCTGCGTCCCACGCTTCGCCCCCCCGCCCCGAAAGAAAAGAGCCTTGCGAAAGTAAGTCACAGCAAAT
>JAAGNO010005221.1:0-25811 GCA_033439905.1 Ceryle rudis | reverse complement strand
CTCTTTGCAGATGAAAGGCCCGTTAGCCTGTCATTTTATAAAGGGGCATGCTTTTGTTTTGTTTTGGTTTAATCAAACCTGTTTCTAAAGTTAAACAAGTGCAGAGTCCTAAACTAGTAAACTTTTACAGTCCTTGTGTAATTCACATTCATATAATACTAGAATATTCCAAGAGACATTTTGGGGAAATTTGTAAAATAAATGTGCTTCCTGGCAGAGACCTTGTATGCCAAGTTTCAGCCTGGGCTGCATTTTTACAGCTGAGTTATAAACCCCTGAAAAACAGGATTTATAATGGAAACGCTGACACAACCTTAACCATAGCAGTGCTATCTGGTGCTGCTATAATATACTGTATGAAGAAACCAGTTCATTAGTTAGTTATAAACAAAGGACAGATATAGTAAATTACAGGAGGTATTTCAGCAGTTTTCTGTGTATTTATGACACAAAAATATGCAGCTGCATTTTATTCCTCGAGACAGAATTTAAGAATTTCAGATGTAATACGCATTAGTTTGGTTATGAACATGGTGCATTTTGGTCTTGCTGTTCCCTCTTGTAGTTTTATTCGTGGTATTTTCTTCTTTCTCTGTTGCTCATTAGAAAAATGTTAAAAATCCATTTTCATCTGATTAATAATAAAGCTGATCACATGTAACCTAATTTTCATTCACTGCTGCCCCTGTCTGTGGAGTCATATACAAAGTGACCTTTGAATCACCACTGGGCCCATAAAGCACAATAAGCACCATTGTCCTGTCAAAAATTGAAGATGTTTTACATCATTACAAAATTTAATGTTCCATCTTTTCAAATGCACTACTTTTCAAAGGCCACATTCCAATTGAAGCTCATTAAAATCAGACTCAAGTTTCCTGTGGTGGGGATGAGAAAGAGTTTCTCATGCATTCGGAGTAATATGAATCACTCTTTTAAAACAGATATGGTTACATATTAGTCTTGAAAGGTACAGTAACTGCTGAGCCTCCACTGTCTGCAACAGTGAGGCTTTTGTACTTATAAATCTAATAACTGCCTCCTGATCCCTTGTACTTCATCCACACTGTATCCTATTTACTTATGAATAAATCAACTTTCTAAATAAAATTGTTGTTCAAAAGTTCAGGGGTTGAATTATAGGAGTCTCTGGCTCAAAGCTTCTATTAAGGTTTTAGCAGACATCTGTTAAACTCTTGTTAAAAAAAAAAAAAAATTCATTTTTTTTTCTCGAAACTCCTCCTTGAACACATTAGATTTGGAAGGCCAGATTCTTCTCTGGAGCAGCCCTTCAAAGTCTGTTGAATTACACAGAGGCTGAATTTGCCTCCTAATCTCACGGAGTAATTTCTCGTAGTGCTTTCTTTCTAAAGCAAGTAGAACTTTGATAAACCGATGGCTGAAAGGGGCTGGGTGTTTGTAAGTGCATTGCTGTGCTCGTGCTGGGCTAATGGGGTTGTACTCAGAACAGTGAAAATACTGTGGTATTCAACGGAGAACTATTAAATGGCTGGTGGCCTCTCCAGCCCACTTTCCTTGTGAGAGGGGCTGACGAGCCTCACATGACTCCCTTGTCACAAGAAAAATGAAAGGTTATTTCGGCCTTTTAAGAGTTAATGTTGCACTGCTATAGATACAACCGACTCCCGTGTGCATGAACGTACAGACTGTCTCTGTATATAAAGCAGATGTATCTAAATACAGTTGCACATTTTGTTTACTATAGGTACTACATGATCTCACATTACGCAGAAGAAGTTTCATATGTTGGTCACGTGAAATATCAACTGTTCTGCAAAACAGTGCATTAAACATTTTATGAAGGAGACAGACACAAATGTCTGGCGAATGCTGTTTTCAACTGTTGTCAGACTCCAAACATGTTTCCTCTAAGTTTATGATCGTGAAAATACAGCTATAATTTGCCAGGCACTGTTGCAAGCGAGACAGAATGAGCAGCAACGTCAGTCTTTTATCAATATTGCATTAAGTTGCTATTGCATTTTCAGTGTTTCTAGTGTAGCTCGTTAACGTGGTGTATTAGCACAGTGCCACATGATCAAGTCAGGTGCATGCTGTTCTCACATGTGAGTTATAACATTTTTAATGCTCGTGGTGATGTAGAAGTGTGCAAACCCAGTCTGAGGTCTGTGGATATCAAGAGCTACAGAAAAGGCGACTCTTGCACAGATCAAGAACAGGGAATACCATATGCTGATGTTGCTGCAGTACACTGATATCCCATTAAGTGCTGAGATCTTGCCAGCCACAGCTCGGTCGTATTTTTGCTGTGGTGTTGCACAACAGCACAGTCTCCGTTCTCATATTCTGGGTTCTCTTCTGTGTCACTGTGTGCTGAGACAGAGCTGAACAACTTTCTTCCCTTTCCATGGAAATAGTAATCTTAACCTCATTTAAAGCACAACTAGAAGTAGGTTTGGTTCATAAAAATATCAATCACTGGATAAAGGTGTTTTGTCTAACAGCCTGTAATTGCTGGTGCTCTGACCTTCCTCTGGTCAGTTGTACTGTGTTTTCTGCGTCATGTTTTAATCTCGGCCTTTGTGGAGGTTCCTTCATTTGTTATTAATAATAATTATTAGTATTCATGATTTTATTAAGTGGGTATTTCAGTAGATTACAGAAAGTAGCAGGCATTTTCACTCTAGCCTATCCTCATACATAGATAAAATTAGCTGGCTTATCATCTGCTTCACATGGTTTGCTGTGGATGAAGTTTTGGGGCTGACCAGTTTTCATACCTCCTCCCGCTTTACAGCCCCCTGCGGAGCTGCTACCGACGAAGGAGGTCCTGTCGCTCTTTTCAGCCATGGCCTTCTGAAGAAGCACATGAAACCTTTCTTCTTCCCTCTGGAAAGCGTAGACTTTCCCATTCTGCTGTTTACAACTCATATGGAAACGAATAAACTTTGTGGCCAGCTAAGGGCTGCTTTATGAAGCGCTAAAAGGTTTTAAACCTGGCAGACACCACAGCCGGCCCTGCTGCTGGAGGAGGTGGTGGGCAGGTGGGCATCCAGAGGGTTTTGCTCTTGCATGGCCTGCTGGCACCCTAAATTGAGCTTGTTGCAGAGTAATTTCTGCCCTTTTTTGGGGGGCTGCATCCCTGGGAGCCACAGTGCCTGCAGGGGATGCCAAGCAGAGCTGCTTCTTCCAACCAGAGTAAGCTCTTTGGGTATGAGCTTCACGGCAGATTCTCCCCAGAGTGGTGGGTGCTGGGCGGTGATGCTGTGTGAGATCGCTCAGGTGGCTTCGTCCGTGCCGGTCTCCTACCTGCCTTCCCTGTACTCCTCTTCCCTCTGCCTAGAGAATCCCACATCTCTTCTGTGGTCATAATTTCTGGGTTTGAGCTACAGAACACCCAGCTTCATGGGACTGACCTCAGAAATTGAAGAGCAATAGATCGTATAAAATAAAGCTTGAAATACTTGGCTCCTTCTGCCTGACAAATGCTAAATTGTGTCTTTCCCACTTCCAGGAGCAGTTGCGCAGCCTCAGAGAGCAAAAGTTGAGATTGTGGTGCTCGCTGGAGTTCAGTTCTCAGGTCACAGTCTCAGCCATAGTAATTAGTAACGAGCAGCTGCCTGTACAAGAAAAAAGGGGCCACTACAAATTCCTGTCTACTGCTAGGATAAAACTTGAAGAAACAGGTTGCTTTGCCCCTTTAACGCAGCTTGCACTTACTGAGTCCATAGCTGGTACTGAAAGTACTTGAAAGGATTAGGGGATGGTATGAGGCATGCTGTGGCATAACAGCTACCGAGCAGGCTGAGCCCCTGTTCTACACAAGCCAGGAGAAGTGAAAAAATAGACAGCAAAGCCCTGAACTGTCTCTTTCAGGGAGCTTCCTTAACTATTTCTCTCACCTGCTGAAGAGCCCAGGTTCACGGGGAGACTGTTCTCTCCACTGTTCTGTCCTGGGTCTTGATTCCAGGCCACCTTTACTTTCTTTGTGTTGCTGATAGTCCAGCAGACATGTCCTGGTGCAGGAAACTGGGAGGTCTGTCCATCAAACATAGGTGGCCGCTGAGGATGGAGGTGAACTTCCTGCACTCACGGCAATAGGATGCGGAATATGTAGACGACAGTTTCTTTGAAGAAAAACTTCAGTCAATCCACACTTGTCTATTTAGGATAAGGAAGTTAATCTGCATTTTCTGCAAACTTTATGTACTTTATGTACTTTATTCGCCCCATTTAATTTTCTTCAGCAAGGTCTGTAGTCCAATATGTCCCTTAGGACCAGGTCTTTATTATTTCTTATTCGGATTGTTCTGCTGCCAACACTGGGCACCATTAAAAATTCAGCATTTGCCCTCATCAGTAATTACTCTGAATAGGAAATAGCATCTTATCGTATAGCAGGATACAGTGGTTACAGGACTAACAGTGTGGGATGGTGTTCACTCTATGTACACCTTTAATAACGTTCCTTCTGCATCTGCCTTAAGTCTGTGTTCTCCCTCTTGTGCTCTTCTGTAACAGTGAATGCAAACGCAGACAGGCAATTTCTTTTGGCTTTAATGGGCTTTTCCCTGGAAAACATAACTCCTTATATTGTGTAAGCTTAGCTGGCTGTAGATGCATTAACAGGGTCAGTAAAGGTGTTATGTCTGCAGAGTACACATGAATAAACTCCTGAAGTTCTCCAACTGGCAGAAAAGTTTTGGGTGTTATGAGTAGAGATTTATCTTGATGAGCATAAATACGTTTCAGTAACAACTTACTGAAGAAGCGATTTGTGTGTCAGAAAAAGCCAAACAGTTGATATGTAAGCAAAATGCATGTGCTGGGAGAGTTTTCCTAGTTGTCTCATGTAAGGATTTATTTTTCCATCATATCTTGTGGAGGGAAGGAGCCTCTCTGCTCCAATGGCGAAGACAGATTCCTGTAATGTTTCAGCTTTAGGATTGTACATAGTGATATGGAGAGCAGAAGAGCCCAGCAAGCAGTGCAAATAGAGACATGCTAACTTGAAAGCTAACACCAAAATTGGATTTGTAACTATGTGAGGCATAAATCTGAATGTTGGTAACTAAGATCCTTAGGGTATGCAGGCATACTTTGAGGTAACAGGTACCGTGTTGTTTGTGCACCATACACCTGACAGTGTTTCTACCAGAAAGCAGGAAAGTTTCCTGCTGAATTCTTCAGAGCCTTCCTCATCTCTTCAGAAACCCAGAAAATGCTTCTTGGCTGCTCCTGCCCAGCCCATACACCCAGCTTATTCATTAGCAGACTAGATCCTCATTATGATGATCTCATTCATTAGCAAAGTAGATCATCTGGTGCTTCCAAACTTCTCGTTTCAAAGCGCCGCCTTCAAAGTCCACACTGCTGAGAGGACCGGGCTGTGTCACGGCTGCTTGGGACTTGGAAGTTGTTCTGTGAACCGCCGTGTTCTCTAATGAGTGATCTAGATGTGCAAGAGAGAGCTGCACAAAGAGGGATGGGAAAATCCCGTAGGAGCTGCAAATACGGCACCCTGCGAATGTTAGTGTAATGTAACTGATTAGAGGCTTGACTGGTAGGCTTCAGGGAGAGTCCAAATAGGACACAAGGGCTAAACTGAGGTCTAGATCTGGGGCAGTTGTGGTGGAGTAGAGCAGGAGGGGCTACGTGTGTGTGCGAGTTCAAGGCAGGTGGGAATTACTCTGTAATTTTCAAAGAACATAGCAGACATTTTTTTTCGGCTGAATTTTCTTTTGTACATTCAATTACGCAGCTCTGAAGTTGTGTGGCAATTAACTGAGGAGTGCTGTCCAGTTAGAAGCTGAGAGAAACAAGGGTTTATTGAATGGCAAAAATGTGACTTTTCAGAGGAAAAAAAAAAAAAAAACCAACAAAAACCCCACGGTTCCATGCTTTTTCTCCAAGTATAAGAACATCCAGCTTAAATAGAGTATTCAATTTTTAATGAATTGGGTTCTTAGTGCCCTATGATCTATGGATGAAGAGCTAAAAAATGATAAATGCGTGCACAGAACTGATGGGATTATACATGACATAGTCCCTTTGGAAGATATTCTTGTTTGTTTTTTGGGGTTTTTTTTTTCAATTTTCTGCTGAGATATATTCTTGATCATGGACGTAAGCTGGTACATGATTTGCAGTACTTGTAATCATTTCCTCAAACATTTTTACCTTTTAAAATGAGCTGTATTTTAAGCTAAATTGGTATGCCTCTCTCCTGCTTGTAGAAGAGTGGAAGATTTTAAAATGATCTAATATGGGACAGTATTTAGCATTCAGTATTTTCTAGCCTAAGAAACATTATATAATAATCTATAATAAAAAAAAAAACCCACTAAAAACCTGTTAACTGCTAAAGTCTGTTTCATTCTAACATTACAACTAAAACTCATTTATAAGTAAATGAAAGTCAAGAGGATTAAATTCAATTAAAATTACTTTGAAGTATGGGGGGAAAAATGTTTCACGGTGATATAAATCAACATATTGTTATTGCCTTCTTTGCCTTATCCGTTAAGGGTCTCTAAAGCAAAATGTAGTCTAAATTATACATGGAGAACAAATAGAGAGAAAAGAACGCCATGCACCCACAAGCACAACCCAACTCAAATGAAAGGTTTGGGTGTACTTGTGGATGAATGGTGTGCTTTTCTCTATGCTTTGCAAGCCAGAACCGTGGAAGGTTTCTCCCACTTGCAGCCCCCATACCTTTATTGAGTGCAGTATAAATAGAAAGCCAATTAAAGTACATCTTTGTTATAAAAAAAGAGAGAGACAAACAAAAAAAAAACCAACACCATTTTAGCGTGCATGCATTTTTTACTGAAAGTAGGATCTCAGCAGAGAAATTAACTTTAATAATCTATGGATTACAAGACATATCAAACCTTCAAAGCATTGCAGCGTTAGATCTATTCTCAAAAGGGTTTAAATTACTTTAATAGTTAATAATAAGTGATATGACTCATTTTTTCCTAGGAAATCAAGATCAGTTGTCATATGTTCATCTGTCTCCAAACCTCTTAATTATGGCAAAGAAATTCCTCGGTACCTATTGAGCACCTCTGGAGTGTATAATACTAAAATGCACTTAGAGTTTTTTCTCCTGTTATTTGATGTTTTACTCTCCAGATAGAAACCTATCTCAAAGCAGAGAGCAATGTTTTCAGCATCCCTCTAGCCCAGCAAACGTCAAGGAGCACACAGCCACCCGACAGCGTAACCCCATCTGCATCTTTGACTGTCGCTTGAGGTCTTAAACACACATGGAGTGTGTGGAAACCCACCCGTGCCTCTGTGTAGAAATGCAACTCATAAACACCCCACTGAAGAAGTTTGTACTGGAAAAGGGCCCAGTGCTACGACGTTCCTGGAAAGTCCTTATTGGTCATTAAAAATCATCAACCAAAAATTTCACAAACTCCTTGCTTAGCGAAGTTTTGTTCCCATGAGCACGATCAGAATGATAGAAAAAACAATGTTATTGTTCTTTAAGAAAAGAACCTCACTGTCTACTTTAAATCCTATATTGTTCCCACAGGTTTCAATTACTTGACATAATGGGATGGTGCCAGTTTGTAACAATGGCGTGGTTTTCTGTCTGCATGGGTTTCTGTCTCCGTGGCTTTCTGTCTCCATCTCCGTGGCTTTCTGTCTCTGTGGCTCTGGTGCAGTACTTTTAAAGGAATTATCAAACTGATCCAAACAGTGTTCCTCTCAATACTATGCTGCAACCTCACCATTAGCAGAGTTAGCAGCCGCTAACTGAGCATCCACAGAGTCAGCATCCACACATGTAGCTGAGTATCAGGGCACCCAGATGCTTGCTGGGCAAGTTCTCTCCCACCGGCAGCTGCACACATGGAAATGGGTGAGAATCATACACGTACAACTGTGGGATCCTGTACACAAGCTTGAGAAAATGCACGAGTGGAGATTCTTTTCTAGGAGAGATTTTAAAAAGAGAAGCTACCTTTATGTCTGTCCACCTCTCATAAGAGCCAGTTTATAGGAAACACCATTAAAACTAACAAAACTGAGCAGCAGCTTTGAGCCGTTCAGCTATTTTGCGTCATCTGTTCAAAGTCTGCGGAAGATACAGATCCAGTCTTTAACTCTTGGGCAAGAAACGTGGAATGCTGATTGGTTGGTGAGATCTCCAGTTGATGAGATTCCATTAGGGAGGTCAGAGAAGTCGCGTAGGGAACAGATTGTTTCTCTTCTTGTTCTTTGGCAGCTACAACATCTCAGTGAAGGTTTTGGGTTGGTTTAAAAGAACCGATCTGTATTTTCATCTTTAACTACAGCAGGCTTTTTGCACCTTAGCACGTGTGATACCTTTGATGTGTGTCCACACCACAGCACCTATCAGGTCGAGTACAACCGGGCTGTGGGGCCATGCCAGCAGCATGTGTAGATGTGCTGCTTCGTGCAGCCGTGCAACACCCACTGAAAAAGAGGGACACCTCCCCCCCCCAGTTACAGCTGTGGATAAATACCACTGGTAAAACCCCTGCAGTTAGTTGAAGAACACCCTTCATTTTCATAGTTGTTATGAAGAATTGCTTTTCTGTCCCCGCACTGAGCTAAACTGGACTTTCACCACCAAGTGGGATGGGATCATGCTGCAAGTGCTGATCTCTCACCAGAATGTTTATAGATGAGTTGCTGGTAGGTCTGTGAGCTTTCTAAGATGATGTGAACTTCTGCAGTTTTGTTGTTGTGTTCATTTTGCAGGTATTAATTTAGGCTCTCTGCACCTTGGAAATAATTTGAATATTAATGCATTTAATTATTTATTTTCATAGTAAAATTAAAGCCCTATTGTCTTGCAACTAACCTTACTTGTTCCAACGCTCCAAAACGAAAACCTCGAATGTGATAACCTTTATTTATAGATGGCAATGAGCACATTTAGCAATTTTATTATTCATGACCCTTGTACTAAATATCATAATCAGAATACAGATGTGTGAGATAATTTCTATATGGAAGTCACTGGAGTAATTCTTGCCAAATAAAAATAGCATTGTATTGAGAGGAATAATATGTCCATATTTAATAAGGGTGTCTTAGTAGAAACAAAGAGACCACGCAGTGGGTTTTTTTTGAAAAGTCCTACATTGCCAACAAGCTTCGTGAATAGAAACAAAGCTCTAAAAATGTAGTTTTTACTGTTAACTTATTTTCTGTCACATGCTTAGATTCTTCCATACGTAGCCCTTGATTTTCTTACAGGCAGGAAGCGGGCTGCTGTGCGCTTTGTGTGAACCTGTAATCAGCAAAAGTGCAGTTTGTTGAACCGGTCACTCCCAGGAAGTTAAACCCAATCCTTTGTTAACGCCGCCGTTGCCGATGTCTGTGCTAAAGATGCAGATTATCAGATAAACATCATATTCAGACTTCGCTCACTAATTGACTGAACAAGAATCGGTCACACTTTATGTACCATTCCATAATGGATTTTCATGTTTGTGAACCCTAACTGGCTGTGGAAATGGAAAGCAAATGTCGCATAATCACAAATAACTTTGTGGTTTGGGTTTTTTTTTTTTTTTTGTTGGTTGGGTTTGGGGGTTTTTTTTCAAGCCAAGAAAAAAAAAAATCACTTTTTTTTTTTTCTTCCCAGTTTGTGACAGGTTCATCGCCATAGACAGGTGATGAATGATCATTTTGTGGTCATATCAGCTGCCGTGCTACTGTTTAGAGAACTTTTTAAATGATTGCTAAATATAACATTTTTCAGTTATGTGTTACATGAATAATTGATACAGTAAAGTGATGGTGAAAGGCACAGGTATAATTGAAACTTTTTTTTTTGTCAGAGGATTTTGAGAGTATATGCCACTTATTGAGTGACTATCACTATATTAGGCTGGGTTTCTTTTTACTCGTATGTCTTGAAGCAGAAGCTCTCATTAAGCATATTGTAAAAAGATCCTTTTATGAAAATGCTATCAAGTATTTATAACTACAGCACTGAAGATCAGAGGAGGATATCATTTAAAATCTGTGCAACATAAAACTGGTCAGAAATATCAACATCAATCAGTGTCAGAATTAAAACTGACTTGAATTTGTTTTGCTTTTAATTTTTTTTTTTTTTTTTTTTTTTTTTTTTTTTTTTTTTTTTTTTTCTTTTTGAGTGGGTTATAACAAGCGTATACTCATTTTGACAATCTTATTTGCTGGCCCCACATTGCAATAAATCAGAAATATACTGGTAATAAAAGGAAAATACTGAGGCTACCAAAGTAACAGAAATAAAAAAAAGCCCCAACATTTCTAAAAAAATGAAATCAATCCCCCCTACTAATATATGCAAAATAAGTACCCATTTTTCACCTGGACAGTCCTGATATGCATAAGGAAAGAGGAAAATTGCCCAGGAGCCTAAAAGTTTGAATTATCAATCCTAATGCTTTGGGCTTTTTTAGTAAAAAAAAAAAAAAAAAGAAAGAAATTAAATCCACTCTGGCTTAAGGGTTATTAGACACTCCCAAGGCTGAGTAACAGAAGTGTAACCATGTAGTACCCAACTGGACACTTCTTCCCATACTCTCTATGAAGAGATTACCTCAGATCTCTAGAAGCCAAAAGAAGGGATAATGTATATGCTTCTGACATTGGCACTTTTCCAAGAGAAAGTTATAACAAGCCCAACAAAAAAAGAAAGAAAAAAGAAAGAAAAAAAAAAAAAGGCAGAACAAAGGGTGACTGGCATATGGTGGTTATTCTACAATATGGTCCTCATCCCTTTTAATACATCTCTGGAAGACATAAGTGAAGCATTGTAATGCTGTTTTCCTGAGAGATGACACGTCTGTATTATAACCCTGGATGAATGGCATGTTATTAATAATATTTCTTCTTTTTTTTATGAATTTTTTTTTTTTTATTTGTGAGTACTGGTGCTCCTGGGAGTATGCGTTCAGGCGAGATCCCTGCACAGGGACTTTGCTTGCACTTGGGTGGCATGGCTGGTCTGTGCTGAGATCTTCTGGGGTGACCGATAAGCTTAGTAGTCTCTCTGGTCACAAAAGTTGTCTCTGTGTGGGGAAATTCATCTTGGGAATCAGCCCACGAGACCTTTGGCCTCTAACTCCAGTTACTGCTGGGACTGCAGGGAAGCAGCAGGATACCTAGGATGACTGCAGAGCCATCCTCCTTTTCGCTGTGGCAATATTGCCTGTTTTGGTGGGATGTGTCATCTCATGGCCAGGAGCTGGACCAGCAGCCATACTGGCGTGCTGCCCATTCAAGCAGCCTCAGTGCTTGGGGTCCCAGCACTGTGCAGATGCCCCGTGCGCATCATCTCCCTCCCTCTGGGATTTTCTGGATGAAAACACAAAAGCCCTAAACATGAATTCATTGTGTCAGAGCCCTCAGATGAGTAGATACTTGGAAAGAACCCCCCTATTTCCCTGTTGCTAGCTTCTCAGATACTAAAAATAACTGATATTAAAAATAACTCTCAAATGAAAGAATATTGGAGAACGAGCCTCAGATAGTCTCATCACGGGACAGCAGATCATATTTTGTATCTAATTGTCCCAACTTCAGTAAAAAAGTGTGGGGAGAGTATAACAAAGCAAGTACTTTGACAGTGTCTTAGTTAAAACGAGATCTCAGGAAATGAGAGCAATAACGAGCAATTGGCTAAAAACTCCAACATATTGTACCAGGGCCGCAGAAATAATGCAAAGCAAAGCCCTTTGTTCATATAATCACTGGTTGCAGAGTCTGCTGACTGCTTATTAATTGTCTGCATGACACTGGGATCATTTGACCACAAGATGAGGCTAAGATTCCTCAGCCAGTAGTCCTCGGCTCACCTCTACAGCAGAGGAAGGAAGGTTTTGAAGCTGCTCTGATACTGGCCAGGTCTTTGTATGCTGAAATCCACTGAAAAATACCTCTTCCTACTGACACACTTGTAAACAAAAGTTGTTTCTTTTTTAGACATCCATAGTGTCGCTATATTGTGATGCTACTGAAAATTTCCAGGAGACAGCCCAAATCTGGTTTACTGGTTTTGGTTTTTTTTTTTTTGGTAATAGAAATTATGTGGCTTTTGAAGCTCTTCCACTGAGACTCAGTTTGAGAAACCACAAAGCTAGGGATTTGAGAATGTATTCACAGTATGTTGACTTTATTTTTCCTAAATCTAGCTAAATAACTAAAAATATCATAATTAATGCAGGAGCCTACAACTGTCTTTTCCTTCTTCTCTTCCAAAGGAGCTCCAAATTCAGAAGATTCATTATGAAATACAGATAAAATCAAGGAAGTTTTGAAATTCCCACTAGGTTCACAAAAAGTTTGCTACATATTGTAAATCTTGGAAAAATGCAGCACCTTCGAATTACGCTTGTTCATTGCAGGGGGAAAAAAATAGAAATAAAAAGAAATATAAAAAATGAAAAAAATAATTCTGGGTCTGACTTCAAGCATGTAGATTTTGTCCATTTGAATATAAAACTCTTTCTTTACATTGTCTTATTAGAATCTTTCCTTGGGACTGCACCCCAAATGAGTCCGATGTTCTGCTTCAGATTAAGTTAACTAATTATATTACCTTTTTTATCTTTGCCTTCAGGTAACTTCTCATACTTCTAGCTCATGTAAAGGGTGGTAAAACCTTTTATAGTAGTATAATTTATTTGAAGCCAGCTACTAAAGGGCATAGCAGCACCTGAAAGAGAACTAAAGCCAAAATGTTATTAAAAATTAAAATCTTACAGGGAACTGTTTTGCCTCTTGATGAGCATGCTTGAGAATCCAGGTGGGAAAAATGGACTTGGCCCCATTTAGTAACTAGTACTACAACACTTCCAGTATTTGCAGTTGGAATAGTAAAAATATAGGCTATTCTTCATCCCCTTTTCTTTTACACTGATTTATCTTTTTTCTTTGAAATATGTGTGCACGTGGTGGGATGTGACTGCATGGCCACTGTGGCTTCTTGTATGCTATTTGCCCCTTCCAGGAGCAGGCACGTTGCTTCTCCTTAGGCACTTAGAGGAGCCTGAATGTGTTGTCTCTGGGTTTTGGGTTTTTTTTTAATGTTTGGGTGTCAATAGAAGAGGTAAAGCACCGTCACAGGCCAGTTCAGAGTACCCAACTTCAGCCGCTGTTGGACTTGATGATCTTGAAGGTCGTTTCCAACCATAATGATTCTATGTTTAGAAACCACCAGTGGGTCCACAGGTCAGTTTCTCAACAGTGAAGCACAGGCTCCAACGCTTTCATTCCAGTGAGTGGCTCTGCTCAGCCCCACACTGTGCTAAGCCTGGTCAAGGCAGTGTCTGGGCACTCAGCAACAAGTTCTGCTCCTTCAACTGCTCTTGCTGCACTCAAAGATCTTGTGGTTTTGTTTTTCTTTTTTTTTCTTGTTGGTTCATTTGCATAAAGATCAGGATTTTGAGTTGGAAATTTTCTGACTTTTAAACAGCTGATCTGGCTGGAGATAGTTCATACGGTCTTAGTTCAGTTGTGATCTCCCTGTAGAAAAGAGATCCTATTTTAACAGTAAGCTATTTTTCAGTTATTTTTCATCTTTGGTTGTTTTCTGCGTTCATTTCTCTGTGGCTGCAGCGGGTCCATGGCCTGCACCTTCCCAATGGTGCATGGGAGGATGTGCAGGATTTTCCAGCATCAGTCTCTCTTACTGTACATCTTTAAACACAAACCCTGGAGGCCACTCAGTCCTTATCAGTTACCACACCGGAACAGATCCAGGTGCGTTTGGAAAGACTCCAGAGGAGGAGACTCCACAGCCTCTCTGGGCAGCCTGTTCCAGGCTCTGTCACCCTCACAGCAAAGAAGTTTCTCCTCATGTTGAGGTGGAACTTCCTGTGTTCCAGTTTGTGACCATTACCGCCTGTCCTATCACAGGGCACCACTGAAAAATTCAATTCCCTCTGAAAAAAAAAAAAATCAGCCATTTGAAACTGAGGCTGTTTTAAAATGAATGCTGAGGAATGGTCTGTAGGAGCGCTATGAACCCAGGCTGTCAGACATTATCAAAGATGTTCACAACCCCTGCACTGAGGCTCTGATCTTTCCTGATGGCTTGTGGCAAATATGCCTTCAAAGACAAACAAACAAGCAGAGCTCAGGCTGGGACAAGGACAAAGCCCCTTACCCCTCAGAATCAGGTCAGGTGGTAGCTGTCTGTGTCTTTCATTATAAAGAGGGTTTTTTTTTTTCTGCCTTTTTTTTTTTTTCCCTTTTCTTTACCTTCTGTCCCATGCTTAAAATATCACTGGGATTAAAAATAAGAAGTTGCTGTCTCATAATAGACCAAATTGACCTCTATATTTCAGCAGTGCTGCTCGGCTGGGCGTGCAAATGACATTGTCAGCTCTCAGAGCAATTTGGAAGGTGGCACTTTGCATTAGTGTGCTTCTCTACCTGACCCTTCACTATTTACCCTAGAAGATATTGCCTTTTTTAGCAAGTCTCCCACTGCTGCCATCCTTCCACTCGTAAGATTTCCTCTCCTTCATGTGTAGGCAACACGCCAATGCTAATGGAAAGCTCAACTCTGTTTCTGGCTTCTGGTGAAGGCTTTGACTGGAGTATTTGCTCTCTCAAGCTGGTGTCCAACGAGAACGCTCTTGGAGTGATGGCACTGCAGGTCCATCTGGACTTCCCTGTTCACAAGGGCCCACCTCCAACACAATACCAGTTTTCTGAGAGCATAGAATCATAGAATGTGGGGGTTGGAAGGGGCCTCTGGAGATCATTGAGTCGAACCCCCCAGCCAGAGCAGGGTCACCCAGGGTGGGCCACACAGGAGCAGATCCAGATGGGTTTGGAAAGTGTCCAGAGAAGGAGACTCCCCAGCCTCTCTGGGCAGCCTGTTCCAGGCTCCGTCACTCTCGCAGGAAAGAAGTTACTCCTCCTGTTGAGGTGGAACTTCCTGTGTTTCCCCTGGTGACCATCACCTCTCATCCTATCCCAGGGCACCACTGACAAGAGGCTGGCCCCTTCTACTTGACCCGCACCCTGCAGATATTTGTAAACGTTCCTAAGATCCCCTCTCAGGCTTCTCTTCTCCAACCTAAACAGCCCCAGGTCTCTCAGCCTTTCCTCATCAGAGAGATGTTCCAGCCCCTTCAGCATCTTTGTAGCCTCCGTTGGACTCTCTCCCGTATTTCCCTGTCCCTCTTGAACTGGGGAGAACAGAACTGGACACATTTGTAGTTGGTAAGGTTCCATCAGTGAAGTCCCCCCTGCAGCTGTCAGGTCTCTGCCTAGCTGAAAAGGCAGGAGATTTGCAGCTCTGCCTTCCCCCAGCCCTCACCAAAATAAGCCCTGTGAAGGCCCAGCGAGATCCTCAGTGGCACCATCAGTCAGTGCCATCTCCTCCACTCCTCCCCACATTTCCAAATCCTCCCCATGTTTCCAAATTCTACTAAGTGGGAGAGTTTACAAACTGTTAATTCCCTCTCTCTCTCTCTCTCTCTCTCTGTCCCCTGATGCCTTGCAGCCTTTCCCAAGGCTATTGCCACCCCAGAGGGCAAGAACGAAGAAGGAGGACTTGCCTGGGCTTTTGGAGCATCTTTATGTAGTTCCCTCTGTGGTCCACTTTAACTCCCTCCTTCCTGGCCAGTTCTTGCTCTCTGCAGGAGAGCAGCAGAGCCCTGGCACCCGTGTCTGCTCCTGCCTGTGCTCCTCTGCCTGTCCCAGAGATTGCATCCTCCCAGAGATTGCAAACCTCTTCTGGCTTGAAAACCTCCAGGTTTTCCCTTAGCAGAGAGAGGGTCAGTGGGCTGAGGTGAGCTGGAGAAGACTCCAGCCTGCAGCTCTGGAGTCAGGGCGGCTGATACCCCTTCACTAGGTCTAAGGACCTGTCTGAGGATAACTATTTTGTCTGCCAAGATGCCTGTGTGTAGCACGAAGAGCCACGGAAGGACCGCAGTTTGCTCCAAAGGCAGCATGGTACGATGCTTTTCCTGGTGATCCCTCTTGAGAAAGAATGAAAAAACACAAACCTTTTCCTTGCTCCAAAATGCTGTTTCACTAACTCGGAGCATCAGAAGGATTTTATTCTTAGCCTTCTGTTTCGATCAGTTAATTCCCACCAGGGCTGAGGTAAAAATTGTCTGTGGGACACACTGTTCTTTCTTCTTATACACCTAATGTTGCCGTGCTATTTTGGGCTACCATTTAAATAAAAGCCAATTTGACTAAAGAGCAAATATATTCTGTCGAATGACGGCAAAAGGGCAGAGCTTGGGAAAAAGAAACAAGAAAATGCAAGGCATTCATTTTTCCTTTGTACTTTTTAATAAAAGAAATTCTCTTGCAGCTTAAAGTGACACATTAAAAGATGTACGTATCGTGGCTTTTAAAAACACAATTAGATAACACCTTGTCAAATACTTATATTCTTTGTTGACAGCCTTGAGTACAATCACAATAACAGCAGAGCTATTTCAGCGTGCTTCTTATTCAGTTGCCATTGGCAGAGTCAGCCATTTTATAAAAATGTTACTGTTTATCACTTTAATCATCAATCTACATCTAGTCAAAACAATAAGTCAGAAGGAGTAGTAAATTATACTTGTGCAGCCCTGATGAGTTTGAACTGTTTTGCTGAAATTAACTGCAATAATTATCTATTTTTCTAAAGCTGTTAAGAAGTTCTGGGGAAAAAAAAATATAAAATATTGGATCAGTGAGGACTTGGCTTTTGCCTGTTTTATTAAAAACTTTTTAGTAGGCTGAGAAAAATTCAGCACTGAGTCTTGGTGTTCTAAAAGTGAAAGAAAAAACATGGGTTTTGCTGGGTTTTTTTCTGAAATGAAGATGCCTGGACGGGGGCTCCTGGCCCTCGCCCCTCAGCCTGTGCTGGCTGTGGGCAGGGGCTGGCTGCATGTCCGGGAGCTGCTGCTGTCACCACACATGGAGCCGGCATTGGCAGGCTGGTGAGCCCTCCCTGGAGCTGCCTGATGTGAGCCATGCCCTCCCTGCAGACCCCCAGCCACCGTCGGGCAGCCAGCCCATTTGATGAGTTGGATGGTTGGCCATCCTGCGGTGGGTCCCACCTGTACCCTGCCCACGTGCCTGTTTGGCCGGGACACCTCAGACGGCCAAGGCCACCTCCAGTTATTGCCCCTGGCTCCCTGTTTTGGCACAGGACAGAGTTGAAAGTCTGGCAGCAGAAAGTCCCTTGCCCCACAGAGAGCGGGGCATTGTCACAGCAGTCAAAGTGTTGAGTGTCACTTCCCTGTCATCAAAGCCTCTGCCTTCTCCTTTTTTTTTTTTATCTTGCGGTTCTAGTCTTTTATTTCTTGCCTTTTATCAGTTTGAAATATTTTATTTGTCTCTTTTGGAAGGATATAATTATCTTCTTTTTTTTTTTTTTTTTTTTTTTAGCTGGATCTCAACTTCTTGGCAATAATATCATGAATCCTATGAGTGCATTTTATATGTTGTGTGTGCATGTGATCAGTCAGGTTTTTAGACTTATATACCATAGACTATCAATATTACATTTGCTCCTCCAACCAGGAGGCTTTAATAATACAGATCTAACTTTTTACTCTTTTACAAGACAAGGCAGCAAATTTAGATTCCTTTAATCACATGAAAAATGATGGATATAACTAGGGGATTGAATTTTGGAAACAATGCTAGGACAAAAGAGTTCCTGATGGGATTCTATAAATATTAACAAAGAATATTTGTCTTATCTTTTGCTAGCAACCATTAAGTATTTAACCCTATTCATGGAACATTTTCTATGTTAAGAAAGCTTTAGCTTTTGTCTCCCCCCAAGGCTGTCTGTCTGTCTGCTTCTCTAATACAATAGTTCTATTGCTTTGCCATCAAACTTGGACAGTGTTAATTTAATTGATTTAATTTAATATAAATATGTAGTGATTTACTAAGCAGTTATTTAGAATGATACTTATATAGATCTTTATTAATTTCTTCTAATTACCTACTAAATCCCCTGTAACACCTGAGAAACCAAAATGTATGAAAACTGCAGTCAAAACTAATATATTAATGTCACTTGTTCCTTGCATGGGGAAAACAGCAGAAGTATTTTGGAGTCTGGAGGAGAAAAAAACCCCAAAAAACCCAAACAAAAAACCAAACAAGTAAGCTTGAGACATGTTGCCAACTTTGCAAAGGTGTGAAAATCCCTGGCTGTCAACAAAAGTTTATTTGCAGTTATTTGCACCCTGGATTGCATTTTCTGCCTGATGTGTAAACAGTAAATATCTCTCCTTTTTCTGGTTTGGTTTTGTTTTTCATTCCCCACACCCTCAGTTTGGGCTTTCCTTGCTTTATTGCCAGCCCAGATTGCTGTTGTTACACAATTCCCCTCCGAAGCCCTACACCTGCCACTGGGGTGGGGTGGCTGAGGTAAAGGATTTTAATCAAGAGCAGGCATTTAAAAGGAAACTGTTTGAACTTTTAGACTGAAGTGGAAAGGTTTGTTAAGTTCTTCTTGTGTTTGACTGGAGAGCAGAAGGATGTCTCCTTGCCTTTCCTGGGTCACAGGTAGGACTCTTTTTGCTTCAGCAAGTTCCAGGAGCTACTTCAATGGCCAAAAATAATTTTGAGTATAATAATTTTGAGTATAAATTTGCATGCAACAGAATAATTCTCATTTCTCTGCTGACCCCCTTCCCTTCAGCTCACGAAAAGAGAGAACTCATTTAGCTCCTTAAATGTAGGTGTTGTAATCATTAATAAGGAAAGTGCCAATAAAAAAAGATCTGGTGATACTATAATGGGGGAGATAAAACACTGCAAAGAATAATTAGATGCTAGCATCAAAATACTGCATGAAACAAAAACAGTAGGGAGTTTCAGAGAATCAACATTTAAAGCATTTTTTGGGAATTTTATCTTTACCTGCTCTCCTTAATCTTTTAGTTTGTCTTTTGATTTCCCTGCCATGTACCATGTTCCTCTTTTGGTTTATTTTCATTTGACTTCATTTTATTATGCCTCCCTCCGGCTTCTCCCACCCCTAAGATGTTGGGTTTGTTGGGGTTTTTTTTGTACTTTCAGCTTTTCCTTTGTCAATGTTGAATGCAAAAGAATGCAAAAAAAAAAAAAAAAAAAAAAAAGGGCTCGTTGACAGATTTTTAGGAGTTAGGAAAAAGTCTTAAATCCTAATTATTTAGGATCACAAAGCTGAGCAATGGGTTATGGGTCAAAGCCGCTGGAGCCCATCTTAGCTGGCTGCTTTGGGATATGGAAATCCCAATGAGCTGCGCTCTTTGCGTGGTCATCTCTATGCTCTATACGGGGAGTAGTCATCATGGACTGGGGGCAGAATCGGAGCCGCCCTTCAGGTGTGTTGGGAAGGAGACTGTGCACATGGCAAGCCGTGGCCGTCCCTGATCCTACGGGGTTATATGCCACTGCTGAGAGCAGGAGAGGTGCTGTGGCCTTGGAGGTTAAACTTCAGCAAGGAAAAGGAAGGCTTGGAAACAGTGTTGGTGTCCCCAAACTCATATGGTTTTTGGGGGTTGCTTGCGACTCCCTTTTGGGTAGTTCTAAATTTCCAGGAATTTTCTGCAAAGCATGAATTTGGGAAGCTGAGTGACCGAGCATTATCCCTCATCCTCAGGCTGGCAAAATACTGGGGGTGCTTTTCTGCCAGGGAACAGAGGAAGCACGCACGCACCGTGCTTTGTGGTGTCTTAACCCAACACTGGCGATTGCGTGTTGGGCTTGGGGCAGACTAGCCTCGAACAAACATAGGAGACAAGTAGTTATGCAAACTATATGGAGGGATTGACCCCGTACACCATGTCTTCATTCAGTGACAGTCACTAGTTAAAAGGATTTCTGTTATAAAATGGGAATGGGTGAACAAAGATGCAACACGGACAATACTCCGAGTTTCTGGTGTTTGGTCAACCCAGCTCCAAGTGTTGACTGAGCAGTTAAAAAAGGATCTGTTGCTACAGACTGCACGTGGATGTACGTATTTTTATCCGGTTGAGAGGCATTCTGGGTGTTGTGTGCTGGCTCTAGTGCTGAAAATAAAACTCAGAGAATAGGGCATAGTACTAATTAAAAATTTTAAATGGAAAAAAATCATCAAATATAGAAAGCTCCTGAATATGTGTTTCTACATGCTGAATATGTTGAAACAGAAAGTGGAGAATTTTGTCTTTATGAGGCTCACATTTTTACTGTGCAGTAGATAAGAACTAGGCTTCCAAAGAAATTAGAGTAGTCTTTTTATATGCAAAATGTGTGCTTTTTTTTTTTTTTTTTTTTGTATAACTTCTATCATGGTCACCCTTGACAAGTCTCCATTTTTCCCACTGGTTCTGTGGGCTTTGCTCTTATCATTCAGTATTTATATCATAGTAGCAGTTAAGTCATTATGTAATAGTATTGATCATCCAGGAGTGCACAGAAATTAGATGGAGGGGAAGAACTGTGCTGACACTTGACAAAAAGGCATGGTTTGTCTTGTCCTGCGTGAAGGTACCTCCCATCACCCTAGGGGATGTTGTGACCATGGGCTGATATTATGTAATTTTCCTCACCTGAGGCTATTTCATTTTACCTTGGATCTAGATTAAATGGGTCTCCATTTCTTTCCAAGAGGAGATGCTGGCAGAAGCTTTTGGTGCTACACCACCTGATTGAGATGTGTAGAGGAAGCCTGCAGGAGACCTGACTCGATGTCTGAGGGGCTCTGGAGTGCCTGAGCATAGAGAAGTGCAATCTCCAAGGAAGGGTGTGTTCTTGGGTTGTAGTGGTCATCTGTTAAACCGGGAAGCTGCTGTTTGCTTGTATTCTATAATGTGTGGGACTCAATGGCATCCAAGCTTGAAGAAATACATCTGAGGAATTATTATTGTGGGGAAATGCTTTTTACTGTCTTTTGGGCTCTGGTCAGGTAAACTATCCTGTGTAGGTGATGGGACACCGACGGGCAAAGGCTAACCAGCAGCAAAAAATGCCAGGGGTGAACTGACAGACCCTGGGCTTTGACATGGCAGAGATTTAAGAAGGACTGCAGATCAAACCTGTTCCTTTTTTTGCAGGACAGTCCCTACCTAGGGTGAAAGACTGTGGTCTTCTGTAGCTACACCTGTTGGAATGGAAACCTGTACTTTTGCTCTGGTTATTTACACACATGCGCTCACATGCGTGTGCATGAGTAAAGTGCGTGGTCTTTGTTCACTCCCATGCCAGTGACCGTGTTATCTTTCCATCACCAGTCAGCACGAGCATCCCCTAGATATTTTAAGCACCCAGCACAGTGTAGGCATTTAGATGAGAGGTGAGGGAGGTGGAGAGAGAGGGGTGGTGTGGGTGGGAGGTAACCTGCAGAGCTTGGGTTCAGGGATGAACCTGGTGGAAGCAACATGCTGAACTCCCCTGACCCAGCTTAGGCTGGAGCTGAGGTTCTCAAAGTTGTGACAGGACCTGGATATCCCCAAACTGTTAATGCTGAATTAAGCAGAGTATCTAAATCATACCATCTAGACCTATGTCTGTCTCTAAGTAATAACCTTAAATTTTAAGATGGGGAATTCATTACACTAAAGCTATCACCTATTTCCTGTACTCAATTTTTTCTGGTGACTGATCTTTTCTCCTGTTCTCATCACGCTTGCCACATCTCTGCTGCATTTCAAATAGAGATCAGTGACTTTATTTTTAAATGTGAGCTCCCTATCAGAACCTGGATTTATTATCTCTGTGCAAAAATCACAGCAATAACTTCCAGGGAATCACAACTCTTGGACCAAAGCTGCTAACCCCCTTGCAGAGCTATCCCTCTCGGTTCCTGGGCTTTCCAAACTGCCAAGCAGCTACCACCACGTTCAGTTATTACAGTTCTGGGAAATCCTGACTGGTTTAGCATTGTTTCTGGAAGTAGCTGCCTTCTGGATTATTGCTAGGGAATCATTTGCCCCGGTGCAAACCTGCTGAGAAGCCTCTGTGTGCTTCAGATGCTGGAGATTTAACACGGGACCACCAGTTCAGTCAACCTGTGGCCAGAACATGTTACCTACTGTATACATCACAGCAAAAGGGGATTTTTCACCATCTCAGTGAGAGCTTATTTTTATTGCAGACTTTCCGTTACGTCCTGTAGATGTTAGGGGTGAACCTGGCATAATGGGTGTGAGGCCAGAGCATGTGCGGTCCTTTACATTTCATCCTCTCTTCTCGTTGAGGTTTGTTTTGAAACTGGGCTGAATTGGTGTTGGTACAATTTTTCTTTCAGTTATATTGAAAATAGCATTTTATCAATGTCAGCTGATTTATTTTTTAATTGAGCTAAAGTTCACAGACTGTGACAGGGATGTTACCGGGTAGTATATATTTCATGTTATAATTTAAATTCTGAACTCTTTGCAGTGCAGCACCATTGTCATCCGTTACGCTATGTGCGAAAGCGAAGGATGCTGTCGTCCTTCTAAATAGTAAATAACCCCTAATCCCTCCACCCCTCCGCTTACCCTGACGGAGGTCATGAGGAGGCTACAGAAACATTTATCCCTGACCTGCTTCTCATCAAAGGGAGGGAGCAGGGTAGGTGGCTTGGCTGGGGTGAGGCATTTCAAGCGTGGCTACAGGTCCTCTCTGGGCGCTCTGTAGTCCTGAGGAAGAACACGTGCCGAGCAAATCCACCTCAAAGCCACTGAGCAGACAGGACCCCCTGTTACAAATTTCAGGCTCACAAAATGTCAGCTCTGGGGGTGTTACCTGGATGTCACCCTGCCTGCCTGTTCACCTCACGGGCAGTTTTTGGCATTTATTTATTTTCAGTCACCCAATGCTGAGTGCGTTTGGGTCCAGAGAGAAAATAAAGACGATGAGTATTTCTCTAAGACATTTTGTCGTGCACATTTAGCTTCCATCATCTGTACCCTGCCATCTTCTGCAAGCATCTGCCCTGGTGCAAGCCCTGCTATAAGCTCTGGAGGCAGCTGATGATGTGTGTTTAAGGGACTTCCCCCAGACAGCTTCTCCCCGTTCCCCCTCCCTCCCCCCCAGACTGCTATTAACTCGGTTAAAATGTATATGACCACAGAATAAGCATGGAGCATGGATGAGTGGGAGAGAGGGAGGACCTCGGGGCCAGGCAGTTTACAAACAGGCATCACAGCCATGCTGTCCTTTGCCCCCTCTTACATTTCTTATTACAGTACATTAAAACCCTTTGCTCTGTCAAATTGACAAAGGCAGCTATAAAAAGGGTCTTTTCTAATACACAGTAATATAAACTATGTTTGTACACTTACCACATAATCCCTAATTACTTCCATACTTTTATGTGTGGAGAGCTTTGACGCTTGCATTGCTGGATACTTAGTGAATGAAATAAAAATCAGAAATTATTTCTCTAAGTACGGGGTAGCGTGCGGTATGCGGATTAGCTTTGAGGCTGGCGACACCGCTCGCATTTCAGAATAAATATACTGAGTGTCATTGATCCACTAAGTGTCAAGTAAAAAAACCTGACACCAACAAAACTCTCATATGACCCTGACATTCCTCCAGTACTTAAAGCAATTACCCTACTATTTAATAACAATGTTTATGAAATTGCTTTTTGATTGGCTATCATCTATGTCATACCTATGTCAATAATTCCCAGTGAATGCCTGCCTGTGACCTTTAACCTCGCTTTACAAATAATTTCCATTTCATAATAGCAAGAAGACTCTTTTGGCAGTTGGTAATGGAGTCCTCCAATGAAGACTGCATCATTGGCTTTTTGGGTGCTCTGCATAGCAGAGGGCACAGCTTCCCCCCCCCTCCCCAAAGGGCTGACTCCACCTCGGCATGCACAGGGGTCCCCAAAATGCTTAAAAAAAAAAAAAAAAAAAAAAAAATTACAGTATCATGATGGAAAACAAACATATTAAACTATGAAGGCATGATCATTACCAAGGCTTAAAGATGCATTCAGGGTCAGAGTCAGACATTTCTAACAAGAACATCAACAAGGTTCATTAACTACCCTTACAGCTCTCTGAATATGGTAATTTACATAAAAATTAACTTAGTGACACCAATTGCTACAAACAGTGACACCACTGCTAAAACTGTGTCCCAGGACAGATACCCTGAATTCATCTTCATGTGGGTTGTGCTCTTGGACCCCTTCATCATGTTTTGTACCAGAATTTTTAACTTCTGTTATTCTTTCCTGCACACTTATTAAATTTTGATTTAACTTCTCTTATTACTTCTTTCTAGGAGTTGTTGTCTACAGAGTGTGTACTGGTTTAACTTAATACTTTAACTCAATTTAACATTTTAACTTAGTCACATTAATAGTATTTTAGACTGATGTCAGTAAACTATGAAAGCTATGTAGGGATTCTAATTCAACTTTTGAAGTAGGCATAAGCTAATTGAATTTAAGCATGTTCAAACTGTTTAAAGAAGTCACTAACAGAGAGGTAGTGGTATTCACAAATAAATAAAGTAGCTTAGATTGTCAAAGCACATCTCTTGGACTACTCTGCTTGTTTGGAAGATGAAATTAGTCAAAAGGAGCCCTTATACTAACAGAGTTCTTGGGCTTTGGATCCCAATCTGGATCAAATAAATCCATGCAGGCTAAATGTTTAGCTGTCAAAATAATGTTTTAATAAACTAACTGGTCTTTAGTTCTCAGATGTATGCTATCTACCAAGATGTATGCTATCTACTATGCATAAGAAGAGACTGAAAACAGGATTAATATTATTAATTTAAAATGCAGAACAATTAATATGATTGAAAGAGTACCTGTGCTGCTGAGCTGGATGTTAACAATAGAAGGCTATTAGTCTGGTTTGGATTAAGAGCAACACATTTTGTCATTGCCCTTAGAAAGGTGAGAAGTTAAACTCATTAAACTCATGTTGCTCTATGACAAACTAAAGTGCAACCAAAACAAATATTTCTATTGATACCATGATTAATATCTATAAAATAGACCTTAGAGATAAAATTAACAATCTTATTAGTTATTTACAAGGTCTTATTTGCTTTCTAAAGAAAGCCAAAAATAAGACTCTTTTTCTATAGAAAACACTCCCTTTTCCAGAAGAAAATATAACTTCTTTCATTTATTTTCATTAGTTTTCTCCAGTGCGTAATAGTTACCTGGTTTCACATACATGGTTTCTATAAGGGTATTTTGTTTTGCTGAGTAAATAACCAGTCTAGAGATACAAATAGGAACCATGACTTTTTTTCTGGTTCTTCTATAGGTGTTATAGAAATTTGTGGTTTGATTCTCTATTTTTGTCTTGGCAATGTGATATAGTATCAGCAAAATATGTTTCTGCATAAGCTAAATTCTCTTGCTCTTTTTTTCTTTTGAACAAAAAGCATTTAAACATCACACTTCACTTCTCATTCCCTCTGCTGCCTTCTCAGTCCTGTATTCTCTTTGGAAATGTCTTCTCCTTGAATTGTCTATTTTCTTCTACATTCCTTCATGAAAGTTCTATCTTTTATGAAAATATTAATTTCTCTTTCCTTTCATCTCTCAGTTTCTGACTCATATGCTGTTCTGTTTAGTCCTTTAACTCTGGTCCTAATTCAGTTCTGTAAATATTGCCAATGCATGTTTTAGTAAGAATAATTTTAACAGTCCAGACGAGTTAAACAGTGCCATGTCTTTCAAGCATAAGACAAGGTTTGGATCTCCAGAGGGGATAAGGCTCAAGATGAAACTTAGTTAGGTTGAAGTAATTTTTGGAACATCAATATCCCACTCTCACAAATCTGATATGGATTATCCCAAACTGTCACCGCAGGGATGAAACTGAACACATCCCAGAAATAGTTAAGAACAAAATAAT
>JAAGNO010005220.1:91342-101534 GCA_033439905.1 Ceryle rudis | reverse complement strand
GACTGTGCGGGAAGGTGGGCGGCGAAGGCGGCACCACCGGGTAGGGCGGCTCGGCAGGGCTCGGTCCGGGGGGAGCGCAGCACCGGGGCCAGCCCGACCGCGCTGCACCGCGCCTCGGGCCGGGCGTCCGCGTCCGCCCCCGCGCACCGCCCCTCCGCCGGCCCTCGTCTGCCTTTCAGCTTGGAAAAAGAGAGGAGAGGAAGTCTGCGGTCTAGTTATATTAATGTTCAATTAAGACAATTAAGTAACATGCACAATGTAGCAGCCCCTCCCTCTTAACAGTTTCCTCATTTCTGCCAAGACATTTTACTCACTACAGCAAAACAAGCTCCCCGATACTTTCACGAAAATTAGAAACAACAGCTAATAAAGAACCAAAAAGGAGGTAGGCTTCATGGGAAAAGGGGCACGGAAAGTAGCAGTGCAACTGCCAGGATGGTTTTCTCTTTAATATATTCAAGATGGACAGATAATGCATAACTAATCCCCCCAAATTCTTAAGATTAGGCCTAGGCTGCAGCTGGCCATCTGAGTGGACCTGTATAGCAGGATCAGGCCCTCAACTGGCACTGCAGCGACTTTGCTCATGGACATGGCAGTGGGGGTCACTGGTAGCTCACAAGTCATCCCCTTGCTCCCCAATTCTATATCATCAAGGATTTCCCAGCAAGGTGGTAAAGGGTCTGAGAAGATCTGGGCTGCATGCCCTCCCACAGGCCTCCATGGAACAAGACCTCTGGATATTTTTAATCTGCAAGAGCAAAAAGTGTAGAATATATAATGACATATATTTGTTTTGAAACCTTTTGGTGATTCACATTGCAATCAAGACAAACTATGGTAGCATCCACAAATTAACACTTTTCCTTTTTGAGATAATTTCCACCAATGCCTGCAAATAGTGGCAATGACTTTTTTTCCCATTTCTTGTAAATCAAATAATACAGAGTTATGTTATATTCACAACTCCCTCTAAAAACTTGTAGCTGTTGGTTGAAACATGCCGTGGTTTAAAAGTTACAAGTGAGACTTGAGGAACAGAGGTGACAGAGATCAGTAGGTCCCTGTGAGTAATGAGCAAGCAGGAGATGGGTAGAGGATGGCAGTCCTGTCAGTGCTCCTGTGGTGTGACCTGCCTTAAGAAAAGCCGTCTCTTGGCTAAGAAGATGTTTTGCCTTGCAATTGACTGAGGAGGAAAGCAGATACAAATGTGCCACCTGCAGCAAAGGGACTCTGTCATGGCTCATAGTCAGCCACCAGACACAAAGGCACAAGAAACAATGTCACTATTCCTGGTGTTCACGGACTTCAGTGTTCAAGATGCAAAATGGAGGAGGTGATTATTTGTGACTGTAAGGGGTACTGGGGGATACCTGAGACACCCTGTATTCAGGACCCTATCTCAGTGCTACTGACTTGTGTCCTCCATAATTAAATTCCCCCCACAAATTTAATGGCAAAATAGGTGGGTTTGTTTTTTTTTTAATTTCCTGGCTTAAGCAGCCACAACTAATAAAGACAATATTAGTCAGTTTGCTCCCTTTCCTTTCAGTAGTTCCTGTTCAGCATGAGTTGAAGAGACCACAGTGAATAATTTGTCTTTGGGTCAAGGTCATGATCCCATGTCAGCCTGAACACAGCACTGTCTTTGAAGCCAACGAGAGTCTTTCACAGGGACAGCTAAGGGATCACACTACTAGTCTGTAATGCAATCTTGAATGTTTTAGAATGAGAAATCATTGTAAGATCTGAAGTTATTGTCCCGATGCAGCCTTTTTGTAAATGGTACAAATATTATTGGTACCATGGCATACTGTTCTCCCTATATTCTCATGAGATTTTTTTTTCTCTTGAAATAGTGCCTAAAATTTCTTGGGTAATGAGTGCTTTTCTGCAGTTTCTATTGTGCTCACTATTGCTTCAAGAAAAGTGGAGCTGTTGGAAGATACATTTGTTTTTCTTCACTGCTTTGTAAAAGGATTTTGATTGTTTGGTTTTGGTTGTCCTTTTTCTTTCTTTCTTTTTTTTTTTAATGAACAATTAAAAATAGCTTGTCCTCTAAAAAGATGTCTCCTCAAAGCAGTAGAATGAGTACAAGCAGGGGAAACAGCCTTTGAGAGAAAAATTACTTTGGACAAGTTTTGAATTTCAAACATAGCCTTTGTTTATATCGGACTGACAAAATGTCTCTCAAATATTCTTTGAAAGGTGATTACATTAGGCAGGGGCTATTTTAGCAATTTCACTTTTCATAGCACTATTGTATACAGGGATCTGTCCACCCACTTCCCTCACTACAGTCACAACTCCTTGAGCCTTTATTCAGCTATCTTTCATCACTTCTGAAGTCATGCAAAATTTTTCCTTTCTTGCAAATTAAAGTCAACCTTTTCTGCATGGCCAAGTCTTTTCTAGGACTTCTAGTGGGCTGCAGAATAACTTTTGGCCTGTTGGGGATGTTGTGTTAAAAGGTTCATTGCAATACTTTGCTTAGAGCTACGCAGAAAATGTTTTCCTTGTTTAACAGCATTTTAGGATAACAAAAACCAATTCCCATTTCAAATCACAACAGAAAGTTGAAATTTCAAATGTTTTGTACTTCTAAGGGGGGTGGGGGGAACCCCTGTGTACTGCAAATCCCCTGCAAATCCTCTCCAAATTACATATCCTTCATTCCCCGTTCTATATTTCCCGTCATTTAGGAAAGGAACACAAAGCCCCTGCAATGAAGGCACCACACCACCATGACAAAGCAAACAACACTTAGTTATTCCCTCTCATCAGCTCAGGTGGTGAAAGCTTCAATATCCATTCAAGTTCTGGTGTTCCAGGAAAGCTCTCACTGCTTTTACTTTCTGCACAGTCTCAACTCTATCATAGTTTGATGTTCCTGCTACACTTGTGCATCTCCACTGCAATAAAAACTACATTTGCTGACACACTCAATTAAATTAAATATTTTTAATATGCATTTATCGATAAGAATTCTGTACTAGCTTAGGATCTACCAATACTGGTAAATTTCTTGCAGTTTTAGGAATGTTTCTGGGCCCCAGAACACAATGACCTGTGCCACCAGAGACTGAGACAGACTCTTGGCATAGTTTCGGCCTAAGCCAACGAGCGCTACCTGAAACAGCTCTTGGGCATATCTCAAGAGCTAGCCCAGGCCAGACTTCAATGCCAAAAGGTGATTCACATGAGGCTACCTAGTTTTGGTGGGCAAGACAGTAGAGCAGTGGTGATGAAGACTGCTTTGGGCAGGCTAGCCTCAAGTGACAGAACCCTTCTGATACACCAGCACAGGCATTGCTTCTGTCAGTCCTGCATAAGAAAGATGGAGTAGCATGAGCCAAACATCAGCTCATGCTTTTGAACTCCAGGCACCTGCAGTGCTGTAAAAATACACAGCAGAATGAAACGCGTATAAACCAGTTGAAGATGAACAAAAATGGCCACTCAGTGTTGCTGTGAAGTGCTTCTTCTGGTACAGTTTTACCAGAGCAGATGAGATCAGAATTTTGCCCTGTGTCGCGCTATCGGTATTTAATTCTCCATGTCATTACAACATCTGTCCTTTCTTGGGTACAGCAGAGTGGCAATCTATGCTGTAACATTTCAGTGAAAACATACTTACCAGCATACTTCAGTAGTTTTGTGAACACAGGTAGAAGCCCAAAACTTCCCTCTTCCATCAAGCATAAACAAGAACACAGCCTCATTGGTCTTCAGTCCTCAGTCAATGTTCTCTCCATTCAGATAATTGCTGGCAACCACATAATCAGGTGTTTTTCATAAACTGATCCATTCTAAAATTAGCTCAGATTTTTGATCTATTATATCTCCTGGCTACCATTCTAAAAATCTCATTCTTTTAAGGATAAACTTCTAGTCCAACTTGAATCAGTGACAAGACTTCCATTTGTCCTGAACAGCATCAGGATTTCATCCTAAGTATTAAGGCACCGCCTCTCTGGTAGCAGAAACCAGCACAGTTTCATTAAAATAAAGCAAAGAACAATGCTTAGGATATGGGGTTATACGCTTCACACTCATTTCGCCAGTGAGTATGAAGAGAACCTTCTCATGAAGCAATCTCAGTTACAGTGCTCTGAGCAGAACTTAATTTAGAGATACCACAAGGCAAAAAGCGGTAACTATTGTAGTATTAAGTGAAGTAGTTGGACTCAGAAACACATTCAATATCTGCTTTTGAACCTGTAGCTGTTCAGACAGACTAGAGAGAAGACAGGCTTCTGTCTGTGCCTTAGGCTTTTCCTCGTCATGTTTTCAGTGGTGACAGCAAGTCAGATAACAGAAAGGTAAGAAAACTTCAGTATAAACTGCACTGACTCTACAATACGGTTAAAGCACAGCAGATCAGAGACAGTAAATTCCACCTGACTTACAACATCTGAGCAGTGATGCAGGCACACTTTTCCGATTGCACTTCCAGTGGCCAAACCCAAAGGCTGGCGTAACAGAAGAGACAGATTACCATGCCTTTTGGGGGCCTGACTACAAATGCTGGAGAAACTTTACTAAGGGTCCTTATCACATTCAGTGAACATAGATTAGTAACCAGCAGTCTAACTCATTCCCTCTTGTGTATCATGGTCCATGGGCCATTAGAAGGATTCGAGAATTCAGTGGAAGAGGAAGGGGTTGGAAATAGGAGGTGCTAACAGGTAACTCTCAGAAAAGCTAACAGATGAATCTCAGGAAAGCATGCAGGTTCTCAGTAAAGAAAGAGGATTTCCTAAGAACAAGGTACAGTACATAAGACACATTTTCTTTCCCAATATTATAAAAGCATATGAAATGCATTCTGCACATGCGAGTCTCCAGTACAAGCCACTGAAAATAGTAACCCCACAACAGCTGAAATCTCGCCCAAGAATGACCCAGACCCCGCAGTGATATGAAGGGTTATATCTGCCCCACGCAAGAGCCAGAGTGATCTGGGAACAGTTTTGCCAGATGTGGTTTAAGGCTCAGTAGGGCTGAAGCTACATAACAAATAATAGAGCTTATCCTCTGGGATGCAGTATTGCTATCTGACAGCTTCCACATGAGCACTTATTAATGTCTGGTGGAGCCCAAATCTCATTAGCTCCTTTTTTAAAGAGATGGTCTAATGTTTAGTGCACGGTCTGGCTACCCAGAGACTTGGGCTACAGACTTAGCTTTGCTCCAGTTCTCTGGGGTTTTCAGAAGCACATTATTAACACAGGAGAACAAGTCTGACTAATTTTCTGCCAGATGCAGTGACAAAAACATAACTGAGAACGTCTCAAGTCACCTCTTATTTTCTACATCTGTCAAAGGAAACAAACCTGACCCACTTAGCAGTCTTTGAAAGATCTGTAAGGATCTGTTCGCTGACAATTGTAGTTTTAACACTGAACGTGCCTAGGCAGCCTTTGCCCTTTCCCCAAGAAAGGGGAAGCCAAGTGCCTGCAGAACAGTCACATTTCTGTTCTGCATGAAGGCAGGCTTGAGAAAGACAACAAGGATCGTGCCCTGCTGAACCGCAGCTTCTCACCCTCGGCGTGCACTGAGCCTTATTTCGTGTGAGGAGGAAGCGAGGCAAGGAGCTGAATGTCTGCCCAAGGCAATGCAGCCGGTCACTGGCAGGTTCCCCAGTCATTCCCGATTCCCTATGCTGTGCATTCTTCCAGACCAAGCTGCTTCCCACTCTGGGAAAACATTCCCAAAACACAAGGCAGAATCCAGACTCTCTGATTTTCATTTGATTTTGGGTGATCTGCAAACTTTCTGTATTTAGAACAATTCTGAGCTATTGGAACACTAATATTTGGATTACACATTTTGTTGGTCTCTTAACAGTACATTTAGAAATTCCCTGAGAAAAAATAGTATGGGCTTATTATCTCTTCTTTCACACACTTAAAATATTTTAAATATGTAACTATACTAAAATGTGCTAATCCTTTGCCACCCAATCATTTTAAGGACCAATTTACTGACAATTTATCCACACTAAATACAGTCATAAATATTTCCTTTTCTACACTGACAACTGTTGATGTAGAGAACGTTCAAACACTGAATACGCCTGTTCAGGTATGAATAAACTCAGAAAGCCTGGGAGAACACAGGATCCAAGACCTCCAAAGGGCGACTCTTTGATTGACTGGCAGTTTTATTCCCCTGGGATATTCAGTAAGGTAATAAATGAAGCCACTCAGCTACTGTTCAGACAGAGCTGCCTCGCTGAGGTACCTGCCTTGAAGATATGTTCAGTTTGCATTTTCGCACCACTGGCCAAGCTACAAGTCTTGGATAAACTCATCAGCATTCACTAGTTGCCAGCTGATGTTCACCTTGACTTTATACGGCTGCTATTGTTTTTGGTGAGTTATTCTCTCACAGATCCTGCTGCCTTAGGATTTAGACACAGTCAGTTTAAACAGGTGGCTAGAATTCATTATTCAAAATTATTTGTAGGAATTTTTTTTGGTTGGTTGGTTTTGTTTGTTTGGTTTTTTTTTTCTCCTGACAGTGCATCAGTAACAATCATTGTACAGAACTAAGGCAATTGCATGCTGTTTGGGGTATTTGTGATTAAAAAAACCATGCCCTAGCTCTTTGTAATGTATCTGTAGGCTGGCATTCTTTGTGAGAAATTTATTTCTTGTAGCTGCTTTGGGGTTATGCTAGTTGTATATTTTAAGCATAACATCCGCTCAAGCAGTTTCATGTGAAAAAAAGGAAATCTACTTACCTCAAGAAAGTGAAACCATAAGTGCAATTAATTTCTATTTTCATACGAAAATCTCATCTCCCTTTCATTCCTAGTGGGTCTTTAGCAAATACTTGGTTGCTAGAAAAAGTTCAAAATGATCAGCTAAGGAGATTATTAAAAAACAATTAGGGACAGTCAGCAGATGAGGATGCTACAAAGCACTGTTCTGACAAGCGACAGTATGAAGAAGTTGGAAGAGTACCAGGGGCTAAAATACACATACAGAACCCATTATTCAGCATGTATAATACTCTATATTCTTGAACTTGTAAAAAAGCAGGCTGAGTGTATTACTCAGTTAAAGAATTTCTTGCAAAGAGAAGATAGTGAGCTGCAGTGTGAGGGTCAGGAGCCATCAAGTTTCCATGAAGCTCCTGCTTTTGTTAGAAACAATGGGGAAGGTAAAGAGATCTTTGCACTGCATATTTTTTCCTCATTTCCCCCCAGCAGACAAGGTATTCGGGGACAAATACCATTCTAGATACAGTTGTTTCTTCACAACATTTTCCAGACACTTTTCACTCTGATATCACGTTGGTTTTCTTTTTTGGTTTTTTTTTTTTTTTTTCAGTTAAACTGTAATCAAAGTAAAACCCAAATGGTTTAAAAATGAGGCTAATAGCTCCAAATTGAAAAGAAAAGAAAAAAAAAAGCCAAAAAACCACCCCAAACATATTTATCCTTTGATTTCAATATATATACACTTGGAATACACTAGGTTAACTTTCTCCAAGATTTTATTCTGTCTCTTTAGCCACCACAGAAAGCTTTTAGTCTAACCTGAGGTCCTTCTTTTCCTGGCTGGATTGGTTGTTTCTTGATTCACAAAATCTATTATTTTCAAGAAGCAGGATGGGCTAGCCAGGCCTGAGCTTAAACAGAGTCCCTGGAAACCATAGGAAGCAGAAGCAGCCAAGTGAGGCTGATCAGGACCATTAAGGCCTCTTAGCGCACTCAGGGCCCTAACAATTAATCATCTAGCTCTAAGCTGGGGAAAGAGATTAAAGAGTAAAATTAAAAATGTTGGTTTGGTGTTCTGGAAGCAATGTGTACTTTCACACTCAGGTGAAACGTGGAGCACTTGTCATTTGCATGCTCTGCTTGGGTGGAAAGGCGCCGTATGATCTATCTTGAAACCCAGTGTTAATAAATCTAACTGAAGGCTTTTCCTTGATAATGGGAGCACTGGAAATTCGTCTCAATAGACGACAGCTGTAAATGCTACGGAGGCCAAGCCGGACTGCAGCCAGTGGTGCATGACGCCCCCTGTAATACTGAAAATCCGAGAAGAAATCCTGTGTCACTAAACTCATGCAAGATTTGCCACTGCTTTCCATGGAGCCAGGATCTTGCCTCAGGCAAAAGCAAAACTGCAGAGGTTACAATATATGCTCTTCCACTTCAGCTCCTAGGAACAAGACCTGAATGGCAGATGTATTATTATTTATTGATACCCAAACTTGCACAAACCTCATAATCTCAAATGATAGCTGAGTGCTTTCCTAGTTGATAAACTGTATTTGAAGAGCTTTTTCAAAGAAAGCTCAAACTCCTTTTTATTTTTTTTCCCTGAGTAAAATGGCATGCCAGAGTACGAACTCTGAATAGCAAGAGCTGTTCAGATAACTGGGCACAGCTGGCAAAATGTGGTCATTGTTGCTAAGCAAACTTTACCTGGCCTTGTACAACGAGCTTGGTTTTTTCACCCCAAATGATGTATTTATTGATTTTTTACATGGAAAACCAAGTATTGAAAAAAAAAAATATCTAAAAGGTATTAGCAATCTGTTGTAGCACAGGGGACAGGGTTACATAAGATAAGAACTCTGGGATAATTAAAAGAAAAATCAAATACATCAGAAGAAACAGATTTAATTCACTGCTGAAACTGCCTGGAAAACATAATTCTACCTTTTGTTCTTTCTTTCTGAAAGATGGAAAATCAGCTTGCACATTTTGTTGGCTAGCACCTGAGAAGAGTTTTGCCAAAGGGAAGATGAGGCTTTTGTCCTTGCCGAGCCCTGGCCAGCCTGGGACATGTCTCTGTGTCACACAATGTGGTCAGAACAGTCTTGTCCTGCTCTTCCCACCCTCATTTGGACTGATTCATGTTCATCCTAGAACAGCCGGTCAGCTGTTAACTGTAGTGTTGCCTCTTGCTGCCTTTGAAAGACCACGAGGAATGACATGCTCTTGTGCACTTCCATTTTGAGGAAAACAAAAGCTAGGTCCTACAAATGCTCTGAGAAAACAACATTCCTCTGCTGCAAAGAGGAACTGGGGGAACCGAGTCAACTAACAAGGAGTAGATGAATGTCCTTACCTCATGGCCATACACTCCCTTCAGTTCTCAGATGTAAATGCCATTGACAGCAATGTCTCCAGAGTACCAATACAGCAGAATTAGAAGGTCATTGAAACAGATTACTTTTCAAGGACTTTTTTTTCATGGTTATTTTGAACCTGGCATCTGTTCTCCCATGTGTACATACAGATGAAGTCCGATAACTCCAACAGCTCTCTAGGCACATTTCCATGATGGGGACAGAGAAGACCCTTTCTACAGAGAAAAGGACATCAAAATCTAAAGCACCAAACCTTCTCTCGCTTTCAAATGCTTCTGCAATCTGACAGCTGGCTTAGCTGGCTCATCACACTCCTTCACGGGTGAAAAGGTAGCAGCTTAAAACAGAGAATCAAGTCCACAATTTGCAAAGCACCTCTGGGTCCTTTCAGTATATTGTGTACATCATTTGTACACATATGTTTGTGATATGGGGGAGGTAGGCCTGGGAGAGGTATAGAACAAGTAGGAATATAATTAAACCTAAAAACTAATAAGAAGAAAGATCTATAGGAAGGTAATATCACCTTGTGGTTTTGCAAGTTATTTTTAAGTACTGTATAAAATCAGTGAGAATTTGATTGTGGCATTCACAGTTGTGATACAAATCGCTGGGCTCAGTTACAACACAGATCTGGCCTCAGGTTTATATTGATTGAACATCTATTCAATCAATAAAAAACCATAACCCGTTCCTTTATTTCATCTACTCTGAGAGTCTGTCGTTCCATACATTACATCTGAATTGAAGTTAAGTGTTGCAGCTTGCCGTGCTCACTGCAGGAATGGCTCAACGCACAAAGAATCATGTTGCTCTAGTACCTTTTTCAGGATGTGAGCTGAGCCCACTGGTGCTCCTGACAGCATTTTGCTCCTAGTCAAAACTTACAATGAAAGTGGGTAGAGGGAAAGAGGGGATCATAGAATCATAGAATGGCTTGGGCCAGAAGGGACTTCTCAAGGTCATCTAGTCCAACCCCCCTGCAGTGAGCAGGGACATCCTCAACTAGAGCAGGGTGCTCAGAGCCTTGTCAAGCCTCACCTTGAATGTCTCCAGGGATGGGGCCTCAACCACCTCC
>JAAGNO010005220.1:59032-84294 GCA_033439905.1 Ceryle rudis | reverse complement strand
AAAATAAAATAAAATAAAATAAAATAAAATAAAATAAAATAAAATAAAAGTAGTATCTGAGTTTGTATAGAGTCTGAAATACAAGCTTGGAGGGTATAAAGTGCCCCAATCATTTCCAAGGTTTGATTACTCTACAACTCCAAAACTAGCGTGTTGATGTTACGTTAAATTGCTGCTGATTGTATCAGAGAATTTCACAACACTGAACAACCTCCTGAAATATGAGAGGTCTAAAGAGAGAGAGCAAGCAAAACCAACCTTATTTATAGGTGTTTAAAAAAAAAAACCCTCATAATTTTCAAGCCAATCTAGTGATTTTTTGTTTTGTTTTTGGGGTTTTTTTTCTGAGTTTGGTTAGTATTTCCAAATATTTCATCACCATTTTCTGCCTTGGCCCAGAAGCATTAGAAACACACACAATACCAGAAGACAAGTGTGTGAATGCCAGAAAATGAAACAAATAAGAAACTATGGCCAAATTCAGAAACAGCACAAAGACATGAAATGAGGAAAACAAGTCAGTTTGACCATCTTTTATTGACATTATCTTATAGTAATTAATACCATAGAGAGGACATTTTTGCCTTGAATAAGGTTTCTTTACTTGACATTGCCTTGCAAAATACCAGCGTACGACAGCAGTCAGGGCTTCTCCTCTTTAAGTAACACTGCCACCGTTCCTATGAAGGAATTGCTCTCACAAGCAGGTACCAGAATAACATGGGACAAAGAGTTTTGTCGTGTGCCTCTGTAAGACATTTGAGTCAGAGGTTAAAGAAATCACTGCTCCAGAGGCTCTTAAACATGTCATTGTCATAATATAAAAACTGACTTACTAACTTAGATTATTTGGAGAGTTAAGTGCTTGTGTTATTGCAAATTAAACTAATTAGTATAATTTCCTGACAGCTGCAGTGAGCGATAGCAATTCCATGAATTTTTCTTCAGCCGTTCGTGTGGGATGAAGAGAAGAGTGGAGACAGCTTTGTGATTTAATGGAATGGGATCAATTTATCATGTTAAGGGCACATCGTTCCATTCTTAGCACAACTCTGCTGCTTCCTCTACTCCCTCCCAGTTCATCAGCTATTATTGCACTATTAACTTATTACATGGAAGCCAGGGTAGACAGATGGAAGTTGCTGGGAACTTTGCAAATAGCCAGACAAAAAACTGTACTGGCATTTGCTTGCAGTACTTCCCCCTTTTGGAATGGTTGTAGATTATACTCACCGTCCTTTTAACCAGAATTGTAGCTGCCAGTAGGAGATACAAGAACTCATTTCAATACTACAACTGGTTCAATTGTTAGAAAGGCAGATTTGTGAACTAGTGCTGATTGGAGTCTGTAGTTTACATGAATAATTGCATAAAAGGGAAAGTTACAGTACGTAATTGGCAGGCATTTAGCAAATCGCTCACATTTATCATGTGTGGAAAATGTGTACCAACCATGGTGGTAAACCCATTGTGCTTACTTCTACCCAAAATTTCCATAAGATTACACGAGGAACAATAGCAGACAGTCTCAACAAACTCTTATAAAATGTCAAACTGAAAACTGAAGGTAATCTGATCAGTAAGGAAAAGTCTAAAATTTCTTTAGATGAGCCAGAATGAAATAAAACTCTTGTCCATCTCCTACTTCACAGAAGCCCACACAAATGGATGAAATTACTCTGAATTCAATTATTCTGGAATTCTAACTTTCTAGAGACCATTGAGTCGTGCTTGAACTTATTCATTAGATCGCTTTGGTCAGATTTGTGCTCTACTTATGTTACTAAGCTGGCTCCAAAGGTTTGCTCTATCTTGGAGTCATTGGAATAGACTGCAGCTTTGTGGTTCACAGACTGGATTAATGTTTTCAGCTACTAATTAATTGCTGATCACCAGTATGGAAATTGAATTATCTATAATCATATTAAAATATGAGGTTTTTTCCCCCTCCTCCACGAATCATTTAGCTTAGAAAGTCTTGAAGGAAAGAAATGCATATTTTTGAGACAATACTTTAGTAAAAAGCTAAAAGGGTTGGAGAAATGAATCCTCTTCCTCAATGCTCACAGAAATGAATGTATAATTCCATCTATCTAATGTCTCAGTATGGTCCCTGTTAGCATAGGGTCTGAGTACCTTCCTCTTCTTATGCGTTTATTTTCAGAACACTCCACAAAATAGAGAATTTCTATGGTTTCTAATCATCATTTGCCAAAAGAAGAAGTAAAGAACAAAGGACTGAGAATTCCTCAAGGCAGCACTTAATGTGTGATGAAACAGGGAATTGAATCTGCTTCTTCCATGTGCCAGATTTGTATCTGTAACTACATAATTTTCGATATCTATAATCAAGATCCAATAACAGCAGCAGTCCATCAAGGGAGAACTAGCTGCGGACCCAGTTTCCATTCCCTGGTTTCTGGTTTTGGAGACCTTAAACACTCTGAACTAGCACATATGTGCTAGTGGCCACATAGGAAACACCTCTTTCTGAGAATCTTAATACATCCAGTCATTATTTTTCCATTAGGATTGATTCCCTTTGCCCATTTTTCCCCCTTATATTTTACCAGGGTGAAAGTCTACATTAAAGCTGAGCCAATCTAGCTACTCTCCTATGCTGAAAAGGAAAGATACTCCCACATCCACTTGACTCTACTCTTGACCATATATCCATCTTTCCTTCTTGGCCAGGGACTCTTTGGTGAGCTAATTTACCTTACTGACGTGGCAGAAAACAATTTACTTTTGTTTGGTTGGTTGGTTTTTCCTTCACCAAATGCATTGCCAACCACTCTGTTACACAATCCAACCCTTCGCTTGAGCCCGTATGTCGTTGCTACGAGATCTGATAGCTTGGGCTCACCAAGAAGTTGAATGGTTGGGTGAATACCTTTGAGCTTCTCTGGAAACTGTTACAAGTCCTGCTCTGCTGCCCTCTGAAATGATCGCAGCACAATTTGGAGAGAAGATTTAGCAGTACTGGCCAGCACACAAATAAACCACAAAGGGAGTAAAGTCACTTACCACTCTGCCCAGCAGAGAGTGTCAGGGGAGTCAGCCAATTCTTTCTTGATTTTTTTTTTTTCTCAGTGCAAATTCTCCTCACAGCATGCAAAACAGATCACGTCTTTTAGAAACACCTTGCATGGCTTTGAGTTTACTTTCAAATTGGCAGTCTTAAGTTTAGCACAGGCCTTTCGGAAACAGATCACTTTGAGTCCAAAAAAATGTGAACATGATTGGGATAGCCCTTGGTTTAACAAATGCTTATGTGTAATAAAACATTAAAAACACACTCAAAAGCCAGACTCCCATTACTATTGTCTTATTGCCCAGATCTAAACAAAAACTTGAGGAAGCAGAGGGGAAGGAAAGAGCTGAGCTTTTGACATTTACACTTTGCTCCCTGACCTGGTCCTAGACATCATTTCCAGAATGGTGTAGCCACTTTTTCCATACTGCCAGCATCAAACTAATCTGCTTCCCTTAATTGTACTATTAGAATCAATTTAACTTCTTCTCCAAATATATTACAGCTGCATTAACCACACAGTAATGTTATGAGCTACTTTGCATTGTTCGTGTTGTTTCCCTTTCTTTGCATGTACACAACACGAAGATTCATGGATTTCAGCTTCCATGCCCTGCCACTCGCTACTCTTCTACTGCCACCGGCAGCCAAGTTTGTGGACATGCACAACTGGAAGGACTGACACAGACTCTGGGTAACTCCGGCAATAGCTCCGACTGTCGTGGCACTTTTGATGCTTCCCAGCAGGTACAAATATAACTGAATTTTCTTAGTCATTCATTAGAATGCATGATTTTAAACAAACAAAAAAACCCAAACAAATAGGTCTCACAGGAATATTCCCCTTGAAAGACAAGCAGGTTGTTACATCAGATCTTAATACACAGATGGCTGCACTAAGACTCCTCTTGGGCAACAGAAACATTTCTGTGGCCCTAATCATAGGACTGATTAAAAATATCAGTTATATTCATCCGAAGATCTTAATTAGGATTAAAGAAAACAATCAACAGTAACAGTACATTTTTCTAAGACAGTAGTTTTCTCTGCATAAACTGCTATAGGGGGGCTTGAAAAACGTGTTTCAGGAGTTGAAAAGTATATTAGATAACGTAGCTACACCTACCACAAAGGCCTTCAGGATGAGTCTCAAAAATGAGAGGACAGCCTTGAAATGTTTCTTAATATAGCTCTGATGCTATTTCTTATCTTCTACTGCTTTGTAAGAGACATTTGGTCAGAGGCATATGGAAGGTAAAGACAAATAAACAGGCTGTAGTCATTGCTACCAGGGGCAATACGTTCACTTTTCAGATACAGCAAATGGGAGAGGTTATGCACTTTAAAATTTACATTTATGTAGCTGAGTGGGCCAGCTATGAGCAGTAGAAATAATTGGCACATTCTAGGCTTATTTTAGGGTAATTATTTTAACTCAATATTCAAGGTCTTTGCAACTCCTTCTTAAGAAAAATAGTATGTTCCAAGAAGAGATCATACAAAACATGTAGTGTCACGTCTTGTTATATATTGTCATCCAGCAAAGATCTTTACCGGTGAAGCCCTTGCTCAGTTTTTCACCTGGAACAAAGCTTATCCATAAAAAATCTTATCACCAAGCGACCAGAAACAGTACTTAGCCTTGAACAAACCAGAGGTTTAATATCAGAGATGGGTGAACCTCTCTAACTGTGATTTTGGGAAATTCTTAAGATTCATTTTGCAGGGCTGACTAAACTAAATGGGAGTGTGATTTTCTTTTCTTGTGTTTTAAAAGCCATTCATTCTGGGTTTTTTTCCTCCTTAAAAAATATATGTGAATACCAACGTCAAAACTTTCATCTGTTAGAGACACCGTGAAAGCGGAAATGAGAGTGCTTGCATCCTCTAGCACAACTCCACTGGGGACTACCCTTCATGCTTGCTCCTTTTCCCACACCAGTTTTCCGGTTCTGACTCTTCTCTGCCCCTTTATGTCCACACGCTAACCCTTCCAGTATGCTCTCCTTCTTCCATTCTCTACTTCACTGTTCTTAAAGTACCATTTTTCCCCAAAAAGTGTATCGTAAAAAGTAAACCCAAAGCTATGTAAGAACAAACAAGTTTTGGAAGCAGCCATGTGCAAGCAAATCTGGACTTTAACTGAAGGTGTTTGCCTTCATTGTCTCCAGCGAGGTGACTCTATTTTAACTTGCCTATCATCAAACTTTCCTGAAGGTGAAGCAATACATCCCTGAAGAAATTATTAAGGCACTGTCAGTAACAGAGACTTTGGCCCACAAGCTTTCTTGTGAATGAAACAGTGACAACAGCTCTGAAGTGGGAGCAAGACTTCCCTGCTGGAGGCAAAGCCTACACAGCTCTGGCATTTTGCTGTCTCCTCTCAGGTCCTGTGTGTCCACGGCACCTGTGTGTCCGGTTTGTTGTAGTGATCTACTAACTTGTGAGAAGTTTGCTACTGCTGCCAATCAAGGTGTCTTTTAATGTGAGTAGTAAATACACCTCAGTGTTTCTGGACAGCAGCTAGGGAGTTAACATCAGAATCAACTGAGTCATTGCTGATACAAACCTGGTGCAATATTTTAAAATGTATCCCAGAAGCAGGAGTGGTCTGATTTTAATTTCAATCAATTTTTAATTTTCAATCTAACCTTTTAAAGATATTTTTGATGAACTATAGCCCACATAATTCTAGATGTCTTAAATCATTATGAGCTTTAGAAAACAAGTAGTATTTCAACATGATACGTCATGGAAAAGCACTCAGTGAGGGTCTCTAGCTTTCAAAACCGGCTAGTGATTATGAGATCTGATCTGCTGCCTCTGAAAGGAGACTGATTTTGGGAAGTTCTAGTACCCATCACCAGAGAGGCAAGCTTGCTTAAGATGCTTCTAGGCAGTCTTTTGCAATCTAATCTCCAGAAGTTCTTGAAGATTAGTGACTTGATATCCTAGATGGAGACAGGCACTAAAAACATACAATAATTACCTTGAGATCATAAGTTCCTGAGAATATTTAGACAGAACAATACTTCATAGGCTTTTTAAGGGGTATATTCTCAAGACTGTAGTGTCAAAATGACTGAAGCAGCAAGATCTGGTGAACACAATGTTTCTTTATGGACTGGAAAAAATAAACAGAATTGGGTTTCCTTACCAGAAGCACATTGCCATTTCTGTATTTTAAGATAAATTAAACCAAAGAAGTCAGCTATTGACTGCTCGGGTTACAAGGGTTACCACAATAACAAAACAGAGCTCACACTGCTGATCTATTCCAGGGGTTACGGCCAGTCCTGTCTGGAACGATAGCCACAGCAGAACCCACACACTGAAGCAACAATGTGCTTCTTAAAAAAACTATTTCTCTGCAGACCTTGTCATGATTCAGTGGCAGATTATCCCTGAGATGTGCAGTTCCCTCATGACAAATATTTTCCACTACTCAATTAACACATCTTTAAATTGAGAAGACAGGCTCTTGGCAAGAAGGACTTGTGTTGCGTAGTAGAAGCACCTGCATTGTGTAGTTAAACAGATAAAATAGTTGCTTGCCTTGTTATAGAAAAATACTCAGTGGTAGCAGTGTGTGCCCCCCCCAGCTGACAGCTTCTCTACACCAGGGTGCTACTCGAGCATCTACAGCACTGAATGCTCCACACCAGTATGGAATAGGACTTGCAGTGGCCTGCAACACAGTTGAACACAACTGTGTACGAATTTGCACTGTTGCATTAGTACATACTAAGAACTGTAAAACTACACGCTTATCAGCTGTAGAAAACACCATCTACTCTCCCTGAGCCTTCCCACCAGCAGCCAGCACTGCACCTTCAGAGTTATACGGGATATTGTCACAGACCCTTCCTCTGACCTGAGTGACAAGCATATGTCAAAAGCTCACCCAACACAGCTAGCTTGGTACTCCTCGCTTTTACTTTCAAGATCAGAGCTCCACATTATCACAACAGCTTAGCAGCACTGCTAGCACACACTAAATACCCATATCAACATTCAAGAAAGGAAGAAAGGAAAAAAAGAAAGTCACAGGAGTGAAGCTGCTGCCTGTTGGTCATCCCCGTCAGTAATTCAGAAACAGAAAGCACTTCACCAGTGAATGACACTGTGGTTGACTGATTCTCGGTGAGCATCCCAGTGCCAAAGGCTCCTTTACTGTCTGACAAAGCCTTCAGTATCCCTTCTAGGAGCATTTATTTCTGTTATGTGCCACAGAAACCTTTCCTTCTGAAAGACTTTCATTAAACATCCTTGATTCTGGTCAAGAGTAGGCCTTTCTCATTCACTTCTGATTCCTTACATCTTCTTCTATAGGCACCGGAGAATATCTGTTGCATTATCTGTTGCATTAGGACTACAGACTGTAAATATATGGATTTGAAAGCAATGTCTGCTTTTGCTTTAATGGGGGCTTTTCAAGGCAGGAGATCAAGCGCTAGTTAGCAGTATTATTAGTGAATACATGTGCATTTCTAAAAATGTTAGCCATTTATTTAGGCACACAAACCCAGAGGGCTTACTACTCATAGGCAAATAAATCATCTGTACTCTGCCAAAGGAACATTTTCTACTTCATTAATCCATGAATTTCTTTGCTTTATCTAAACACTAACAAATCAAATGCAAAAATTAATTACTTCACCACAAAGAGTTTTGTTCAGAAATTCTAAAAACAATAACGTAAGCAATTTTATTTAGAAAAATAGGGGTTTTCATGCACACTATTTCTATACATGCTACTTTTTGAAATGAGAATCCTTCTGCAAAGAAGCTACTTTTATATGCTAGAGTTGGTCAAAATTCCAGAGAATAAAAAATCCTGATGTTCCAACAAACTCGATCAAGCAGAATAATTTTAAATTATATTCTTATTCTAAAAATAAATTCTCTAACCAATCTTCAGTCTGGAGAAGATACAAACTTCTACCAATATCTTTCTTCTCAGGATATATCATCTTAAATATTGTAGTTAAAAGAATGAGAAAATAATAGATTTCTTCTAGACTTCTGTGACTGTTTCTCCACCTGCTAGCTACTGCATTTCCTTACTTACAGTTTTCAGATCAGGTGGCTACTTTGTTTCTTTCCCTTCACTGATGTTCAAAGCCAACTTAGGAAATGCCAGGTTATTTTTAGAACAACAACAAGAATAATAACTATTCACAACACGCAGTCATGCAAACTGAATAAAATGATGCTGGTCCTGGATTAGTGAGACTTGACTCCTGTTAAGATTGCTCATTTCTGTGGCAGAAAGCACTTCTTTTTCTGTCTTACAGCTTCCATATAGCACTGTGCTGTAGGCAGATAGAGCCCAGGTCAGTGAGGAGGGTTGCTGCTGCTGCAGTACGCTGCAGTTGGGTAGCGTGGCAGTACGGTGCATTATAAGGCACATTACTGTGATTTGCCACTGTGTGATTCACGGGTACAACTGCATCTCATTTCAGAACTAAGTGGAACCATCTGCCCCTTTGTATTCATTCAAAAGCCATGCAGTGACTCTCAAATCACGGCTGTCTTTACACCCTAAAACATGAAAGGAAGCCAGTCTGTGTCCCAGCAGTACCTTTGCTCTTCATGTGCCAAATTCAGTAACCCACCTGCTCTGGTGTGCATAGCAGCCCCCTTTTTCTCCCACAGACAAGGTAAGCACTGATGGGATTTGTTTCAATACAAGAGTCCATTCTCCCCCTTTCCCTCTTGGGCAGTTCCAGATTCTCAGTTTCTGCTTCCAGCCAGTTCTGTAACAACACAGGTTTCTAGAAGGTGTAAGAGATCCCCTGGCAAGAGGAAAAGCCTTGGAGTTGGTATCTAACTTTTACCAGTAATCTTAAACACAAATAATAGGGCAGTTGCATTTCACAGGTACTGTTATTAGCTGTGTAGCAACAAAAGAAGACTGAAATGAAGTTCCCTCCTACAGAATACCTTGTATCCCTGTGGGAAGAGGCAATCCCTGCTGTCAAACCTCACAAATTAAAGCTAAAATAAATCAGAAGAGTCTTATCACTGTGCCTTTTCAGGTGGGAACAGAGATTAAAACATTTGTTCAGGTCACATAGGAATTCTGCAGTGGAACAAAATGAACACAGATCTTCTGAGTCTTAGCTCAGCAGGTTAACTACAAAGCTTTTCTTCTGTTTAAGTGACCAGAAGCAGTTAAGCCAGCGTGACTTGTTACCTTTAGTCAAACTAACCAACCTGGGTTTTTAAGACCATGTATTTTCTGGTGGCTGAAATACCATTTCTGGTGACCTCTCTGATGTGATTTTGTAGAGTTTTAATCAGTGTGATGACAGCAGTGATGGGATTTACGCCTCTCCAGAACAGCACAGGGCTCAATACCAAGAGTCCATGGATCCGTAACTGATGTTTGAAACACTAAGCAGGATCCTCTGTTCCTAGTGCCATCAACCAGAGCCCTGCAGGAGGAGACTGTGGCTTCCCTGGACTGACAGCTGACTGCTGCCAAGGGCAACACATGCTGGGTATAGATTTGCCCATTTCCTCATGTAAGTCTCTCACCAAGAGAAGGGTCATTAGGAGGTGGGTGGGAGGGGAGGTTGCTGCAGAAGACAAAAAGTGCAGCACAAACCCACTAATCACATATCCAAAGATAGCATTGTTTGAAACAATGACCACAGACAGGATAACCACCATCACTACTCACTTCCTTTTCCCAGACCATCTTTCTCTGGGAATGCATGAGTCACCTGGAATAAGTGTCAGGTTGGCATTGCTGCTACAGATAGTGCTGGAACACATACAGCAGTAGTTACTACGATAGACAATTTCTTAATATTTTTCAATAAATAAGAGGCAGGCATTTCAAAATTGAACAAAACGGGACAAAATCTCCAAGAACAGAGTTTCTTGTGCCACTGCCAGACTAGCTTCAAGCCTTCCTGTTGACATGTGAGTCCCTAAGAATCATTGTGGCTTGGCATACTGAAAAATACCTGCATGCTGCTTATTAAAACCTTACAGGCTAGCCAATCTAATCAAGGAACTGGCATGTACAGTGGTTAGCTCTAGCTTCCACCTACCAGAGGACAGCCGTGCAGACAAGGGAATGTGTGAGCCACAGCCATGCGGTGCACGTACAATGACAAGCAATGTGGTATCTACAGTTCAAAGCTGCACATGCTCATTTGTGAACTCCCTGTGTCTGAGACTGCCACCCCAGCAGTCTGACTGCTACAGTTTACGCTACTTTTTGTTCATCATTATGAAGCAACAACCTCTAGTGTTTCAGCCCAAGAAATAGTGGTTTCCTCTCCACATCAAAGATATACTCTAATATTAGTGTCTTGCAAAACAGGACATCAGCTGCTATCCCAGAACTACTTAATGGGCAAACCAAAAACAAAGCCAAAGCCTCCTTGTCATTATACAACTGAAAATATGTGGGTCCCGCTTGTCAAACGAGCTTAGTTTTGACACAGATGTCTAAAGTTTCCACTGACTTGGCAATCAATGGCCCTGTCTCACAAGCTTCTTAATACCCTAAAATTCCACAGCTGAGCAGTGAGAAAGGGTTTGATGAGGGATGATGGATTAATTCATCTCATATATCTGTTTAATGGAGTGACAGGAATGAAATAATTTAAAGCTAAAGGTCTTTACATGTCTTTTTTTCTGAAAGACTCTTTGTATCAAATGCCATGAATTCATATTACTCTGCCACCAGTGAGGCTTTTGCAATGTGGTAGTGGCAGCAAGTAACATATAATAACTTGTGGTGAATTGTCACGAGCGTTTAATTTGATGCTAAACACATTTCCAGCAAGGAACAGAGAGAGATGTGCTCTAGGTGCTAAAGTACTTCTGTATCACTGAATTGATCTCACAAGTGTCTCGTGCCTTCAGGCAGGAAGCTGAAGTATCTGCAACAAAGTGATTTTTTAATTAATTTTTTGGCACTTTCTAGAGGCCTCCTACTCAGCTAATGGTTCTAGCACAAGTTTACAAACTCAGAGGCGTACTGGATGCTAGGAGAACATTGCCGCTCCTCCCAGGGAGTGATTGTCAGACCAGCTAGGGGCAATGCAGGAAACTTTCCAGGAACCCAAAGAAGTTTTTCTTTTTCTGTAGCATTTTCACTGTCTGTCAGGGAGTGGAAACTCCTGCTTGCATCAGTCCTAAAGAGGGCTGGCCCATGCTAGTGCCCTGTGAAGAATGCTGAGATCCCAAGAAGACCACAGCTTCACATGCAGGCCACGTGCCCCGGCAGCAGCAGTCTCCACTCCATGCAGATGTTTTAATTTGCCACTCTCAAAGCAGATGTGTCAGTACTAGCAAATCTGGGAGCGACCACACTTATCTCCCTGAGGAACCAACTGCAGAAGGAATTTGATGAGCAAACTTGTGCTTCTGCTATTGCAGCAGAGAACATAGCAGAGATGCTTCCCCACCTCTTTACAGTAGCTGTAATCACCACCCTTTAGGTGACTAGGTGGCCACACAGTACTCTCTCCTGCTCATCTTTGCGATGTGATTAGAAATTAAGGATTTTGTCTTAACACAGTAAGGAAGCCACACATGAAGGCTCCTCATCAAGGCATTTGAGAATGATGTTCATTACGTATTACACAATAAGATAAATAAACCTCTTGTGAAAGGTGGTTTCTATCTCCAGTAACACTGCTGTTACACTTACCAGAAGAACAATTCTTAGAGGACTTTGGAAAAAGTTCAGTGAAAAGCAAAGTGCTATTTGCATTCACATATCACACTGAGATCCTTGGGTATTAAAAATATTATGGCCATTTTTCTCCAAATTTCATTTATTGAAATGATCTATCATCTAATATATCATCCCTGAAATACAGTAAACCTTGTCCAGAAACTTGGTCAGAAAGGCAGTAAGTATGAGGTATGTCCCACAGAAATTTATATTCTTATTTCTGTGTAGATTTACAATTTTTCGTGTAATGACAAAAAATATTTCCCATCCTTTCACATGTGTATGTGCATCTCAAATCATCTATGCAAAGTCAGAGGGTAGATGGGACTCTGATGGGACTTCCATAGGTACAGAGACCACATGACCACTGAGAATACATTGCATTGCTCCGAGAAAGAGAAGATGTAGAAATGCATCTTATTTTAGGATCATGATTTGCTTGGATGGTTTGAAGGTGCTACCATCCCTGAATGCCAAGTATGTGAAAAGCAGGAATTTGAGTTGACATCAGTGCAGTGATCAGCATACATACATTAACAAGACGGTCCTCCTCTCGCACGCAGGACTTACGGAAAGCTAACAAAGCCCTCATCACTGATGGAACACACGTAAGGAAACATTTTCATACATACAAACAGTTCTCAAGATGTCTATGAGTTTTGGGCTCACTTCTCATTATGTGCGGCCTTTAACCGTCCCCGTTTCAGCCATGATTATCCTGAGCAATAGGAGTTCATCTACATTTGGAATGTGCACTTTGGCTGTTATGCTGCCTACAGCATTGGGTAGTGAGCACAGCTTTTATATTTTCATTCCAGTTGGAATTCTCAAGGTTAAGTCATAGTAGGTCAAGGCACAGTTACATGCAATATGTATGATTTTGGTGTTCCAGTTTTGTGGTGGCCTATCTGAAACATTTTAAATTGGTTTAAGTTTCTTCAAGCACTTCAAATTAGGCATAAATGTTGTGACACTCACAACCACACAATATGCATTATACTGTGACTCCATCTATTTCAAATTCCAACCTGTATAAAATAAGGAGATTATATCAAATATTCAATTTTTAAAAAGTAATGTTCACACTGACATAACAAGCAGAAGAGTCAGTCATAGAAGGCAACCTGTGACAACAGAAGAGTAGGAAACCCCCAGACATTTACGTGACTACAGCCGGACATCGTAAAGACAGGTTCAGACAGCAGTCTGGAAAATGCTAGGTTTCAATGCCAATATTTGCACTTGACACTACACTAAATGCATAAATTCTTTAACATCATACTTTGCTTGAGTCAGAATTCTATGGCCATAAAGATATTGACTTAAAACACAAACGTCTCAGAAGTTTAAGAAATGGAAACTGAGTTACTGATGCGTTATTGGGGTTTCATGGAAGCAGGTACATTCTGGAATAGTGTTGAATTAAAGTTTCATTTTAAAAGTGCTGCTTTGCAAATGAGATATCATCCAGATATACAAACTATTGATTATTTGCTTGTAAGGCACTTTGATTATCATACTTGTGGCTGTTGATAAAGTTTATGATGAAAGAAAGACTTGCTCTCAGCACAGAGCAACAGGAAAAGATTGAATACAGAAAATATCTTTCATGTTACTTTAAGAATCAGTTTTCTCATGATTTTCACTGCTACTTCTTAGGGGAAAACAAAGCACCCAATTTATTTCCATTTTTTTCCTGTGAAAAGGTTTTGATATTATGTACTCATTGCTTTAGAAAAACATAGAAATTTTTTTTTTTCCATAAAACTGCATCTCTTTGGTCATTTCACAGAAACTGAAAATTCTCGTTAAGAAAAAAAATGACCATGCTAGGTTTTTTTGATGGGAAACCATTGGCCAACTCCACTCTTAGAAGCTTCTTGGCCCTTTATTGGTGAAGAATTTGCTGTCTGAGAGTGGTCAGTGGTTTGTAGTGTGCTTTATGGCATAAAGAGTATCTCAGCACATTTCAGCAGTATTTCCACCTCAAGCTGAACATTTCAGCAGCGAGAGATTGCTTCAATGGTCCTGACACGTTTTTCCTCATTGCATCCCAAGAGCAGTGGAACAAGAGAAGCTCTGGAATAAACAGCTATGATTATTTACCCACAGAAATGAAGATGGCTTTTAACAAGAGCAGGTTTCTAATACCTCTTAGAAGATGACTTATCTTCTTAGAAGATCCTTCTGATTCCTCTTAAAGGTGATTTATTATCTTAGAAGGTGAATTATTTTCTAAGACAAGATGTGTCCTGATGAGCCGATTCCTGCATCTGACACATTAGTTTATGTAACAAAGAGGTCCCTGTATGAGACAGTACTAGTACAGAGTCTGATCTCTGGCTCGTTAGATAGTTTGGCAGCCTCCCTCCTGCTCTGTGACACAATGTTCAACGCACATGGGATGGCGGGTTTCAGTGGTCTGCTGACTAACTGTGCTTAGCCCATGGGTATACACCTTAGAAAGGGCTGTGGCTCTCCACTGTATCCCTGAGAGAAAAAAAACCTGCTTAACTACATGAAACTGTGAGGTGGGAGTCGCATTGTTAACCTGCCTTTTGATGTGTGTGACTCACGTGTGCTCTTGTACCTCCATGGAGGAGGTGCAGGGTAAATCGATTGCACTGGAGACGGATTACAGCAACTAATGGCATATTGATGCTAGCTCTGATTTTCCTCATCTACTGATAACTATTGCAGTACACATGCTCCAGCAACTGATCTGTGGAAAAACATCCTTTTTCACAGAGCATTTTGACGCGTTATGCATGTCTGCTCCCAAATGTAGACAATGATTTTCTCTTTTCTATACCTAATTTTTATAATCAATTAACTTCACTGCAGTGCTGAACTTGTGTTGTTGCCTTCGCTCCCCTTGCAAGCAACATGGCACTGAAAAATAAAGATCCTGATTGTTGCCAACTACTTCTACCTTCCCTCAAAACAAGGAGACCCCTGCAAGAGATCCATCCTTCTGCAAATGAAAATAAGCTTACCACATAAGGGGTATAGAAAAAACAGTGCTATTATTTTTGTACAAATATTTCCATTACCCCATGACTCTGTGCCAAACTGAGCCTCTTTCTCCCTAAAACCAAATTAAAGTATCCTCACTGGATGGCATGATTTCTTGGTGGTTTTTATTGCCAGCCACAGGAAAATTAAGTTATGTGCATTTTAGTCAGAAAGTCTTGTTTCAGGTTCAACAAAACTGGGAAGTGATTAATCCTCTTCTAAAATATTCCAGATGAGAGCTGACACACACACACACACACACACACACACACACACACACAAACCCCCTCAACCCTCAAATGGTTACTCTTCAGCAAGGCAGTTCATTGTATACTGGCTGAAACTGCACATGGGTCAGTAAATAAAGCAGCTAGGTTTCTCAGCTCCGATAGAATGCTACATTAACAAAAGATAAATGGAAGACATTTAAACTCACGTGTTTTCTAATGATAAGACAGAAGCAGACGCTGTTTGAAACACATCGTATTCTACTGAACCTTGCAGTTGGCTTAGGAGGTAATGAAACATTCATTAGCAGGCCAGTTCCTAGAGGCCAGGACTACACGCAGTAACCAGGAGGAGCACAGGCCATGAATCCAGAGAATCCTCTTCTTGAGCACTATGTCATAGAATCTTTTTGAAGAACTCCTTCCAGTACATCCTCAACATTATGGTTTACATGTAGCGTGGAAAGAATGTACGTGTATGTGCCGCGTTCTCTGATTATGGACAATGAAGTAAGTAATGCAGGTCAACAGAGGAGTAGGAGGGAGGTCATGGCTACACAGACTTCTCAGTACTCCTGCCTGTGGCTACCTTGCCACCAGCCTGCAATCCTGAGCTTCCTCTGTCACACAACTCTAGGGATATATTTGCAGCACCCAAGGCTATACTTCTGGTCCCCAGAACTAGCTTGCTATAGCGACACAACGCTGCATTGTGCCATATAGGCATAACTCACATTTCTTGTAACGCAACCTCAGTCCTAGATGGAGCTGTGATGATTACATTTCATCAACCATGCTGCTTGCAACAATCTAATTATGAAGAAGAAACTTAACATGGCTCCAAAATCGAAAAGGCTGAAACACACCTCAGATGTACAGTTGTAATACTCGTTCTCAGTCAGCAACCAGTGCTTCAGCACGGTGCAGTAGTATGCTTTCATGCACAGTCCAGTCACTACTGGTCAGAAAGAAAGTTCAGCCAGCCCAGTCAAGCAAAGTGGAATTTGAAAGCAGACTGCCGTCTGTATGCTGAAAATATTCTTCACCTTTCCAAAGGTCTCACATACGCATTCTGTGGGAAAGAACAGATCTTTTAGCAAGATCTTACTGAAAGAAATCCTCAGCAGCTTCATTTCTGTATGTGTGTAGAATATATTATTTTGTAATGTGAATCTGTTAAAAATGCGTAATTGAAATAAACCTCTCTTTTGGTTTTGTTTTTTTTTTTTATTTCCAGAGGAAGGAAGATAACACTGTCTGCATTCAAAGCTTTGATATCCATTTGGCATTCTGCTGTACTTAATGATAGCTCTACAAAGAAACACAGCTACTGTCTTATGTGGGAAAGCATATTTGTGGCTGAAAAAGCGCTGCAAAAATTGCAAGAAATCTTTGATAATTTCATAGCACATTTTCACCCTAATTAATACAGCTAATTCAGTTAGTCAAAAGTCATGGTTTTTGCTTCTTATTTTTAGTTTCATATGCCCTGGTTTAACCATAGAACCACAGAATGGTAGGGGTTTGGAAGGGACCTCTGGAGATTGAGTCCAACCCGCCTGCCAGAGCAGGATCACCTAGGGCAGGCCACACAGGAACACATCCAGGGGTGGTTTGAAAGTCTCTAGAGAGGAGACTCCACCACTTCCCTGGGCAGCCTGTTCCAGTGAATGTTAATGTTCCAGTTAATGTTTTAGTTCCAGTCTGAATACCACTTTGTCTGATGAAAGGTACCAAGGCACAATTAAAGCCATAATGCTTTGTGAAGTTTAATTGCTTCAGCTTATTCAATGAGAGGATCCTTTAATCAAAACACAGGTTGCATTGCATCACTTTTATATTCTCAGTTCTCTTCTAAGCCAGTCAGGCCTCCTTCACTATGTAGGTGCCTTTATCACAGGGCCACTTTCTAACAGAAAACTTTTCCACCAGCAAATTTAAGTTCCCTTGGGATTCAGACTTCTGCAGTTTAAGAAATACCCTGTTCAGCAGGTCACAAAAATGCTCCTTCACTGAACAGTCTCTCAAGCTCCTCAAGCTGAGCTCTCACACTGAAAACTTCTTGCTAATCACTGGAAAGATTGCTTTTGTCTGTACTTTTGTCTTCATTTACACCTCTTTTGTACCGATCACGGGGGGTGTGTCCGTGTGCATTGTCCAGCTGAAGTTCAGACACAGCTTATTCTGTTGTGTTTCCTTCCACTTCACTGCATACTTTTTTTCTCTCGGGGATCTAACAAAAAGGCAAGGTTCCAACTCCCAACTATTGGAAAGAAAGATCCCAAGTGATTTTGCATCTGATTCAAGCCACTGTAGTCTCTGGGAATTTTTTCCTCTTTATTTCTGTAGTTTTTCCACCGAGTCCTCCATCTACTTCTAGATAAAGCCAATGGATTGTGAATTGTATTACCCTCTGTTGCTTCAGCATTTGAGGCTTTCCGATAGAAAACAGATGCTAAGGCCAAACCCTTCTATCATAACACACCTTTTAAGAGGGAGAGCTAGTCATGAGTTTCTGGATCCTTGTTGTGTGTCAGATGTTGCGTTGTTGATGTAGCTGCTGTGTTTCCTATCAGAAAGGCTTTTAATTTTAAACGTGTTATGGTGACCTAACTTCCCTGTTTCCTGGGATTTCCCCAGGACATGTAGAATGACAGCTTTTATGGCTTAACTCAACAGACACTGTTCTCCGCTCTCTAACAAGGGCTTCTTTCCTCCACTATGTTAGCTACTGAAGTTAAATAAATATTCAAAACCCAAACAAAATATTTAAAGGGCTCCATTTTTCTCTCTTAGATTATGTGCAATTGTTTTATTCATTTCACAATTACAGCCTTGCCTTTCAGGCTGGGTAAGACTTTTTTTTTTTTTTTTTAACTATAAGGAAAAAACCCAATTCCTTCTGCTTCCTTTATTATAAAATCTTGCCTTTCCACAGGCCAAAACAGCTGTAAGGGAGAATAAAGCAGAACAAGAATTTATTGTCTGGAATATGGGGATGGGGAAACTGGAGCTCGCTCTTTTTTCTGTTACATGCAGGGACCTGTTAAAAGCTGCCTGTTGATATTTTAGGCTTAACCCCTAACCATATTTCTTCCCTCATCTTAGTAGAAACTGATGCAAAAGAAATCCAGTTTGAAGAGTCCATCATAATCCTTCAGCCGTGTCCCTCTTTTGCCTATGTTAGTGTGAAGGGTATGACTTTCTGTCCAGCAAGGGGAGCCAGAAGCTTAGCACTGAGTACTGCTGCTGTTCAAGTGACTTCGTCTGGCACCCTCAGCAAGTTTGCAGGAGACACCAAGCTGAATGGTGCGGTTGATATGCTAGAGGGATGGGATGCCATCCAGAGGGATCTGGACAAGCCAGAAAAGTGGGCACAGGTGAACCTCAGAAGGTTCTAGAAGACCAAGTGCAAGGTCCTGCATCTGGGTTGGGATAATCTCCGCTATCAATACAGGCTGGGGGATGAGGTGATAGAGAGCCCTGCGGAAAATGACTTGGGCATTCTGGTGGATGAAAAGCTAGACATGAGCCAACAATGCACACTTGCAGCCCAGAAGACCAATCACATTCTGGGCTGCATCAGAAGAAGCATGGCCAAGAGACTGAGAGAGGTGATTCTGTCATTCTGCTCTGGTGAGACCTCACCTGGAGTACTGCGTCCATCTCTGAAGCCATCAACACAAAAAGGACACGGACCTCTTGATGGATCCAGAGGAGGGCCACGAAAATTATCAGGGGGCTGGAGAACCTCTCCTAGGAAGACAAGCTGAGGGAGCTGGGGTTGTTCAGTCTGGAGAAGACTCTGGAGAGACCTTATTGGGGCCTTCCAGTACCTGAAGTGGGCCTACAAGAAAGCTGGAGAGGGCCAGTTTACAAGGGCATGTAGCAATAGGATCGGAGGTAATGGTTTTAAACTACAGAAGCATAGATTTAGATTGAACATTAGGAAGAAGTTCTTTACTATGAGGGTGGTGGATCACTGGAATGGGTTGCCCAGAGAGGTGATGGAGGCCCCATCCCTGGAGACAGTCATGATCACGCTTGATGGAGCTCTGAGCAACTTGATCTAATTGAGGATGTCCCTGCTTATTGCGGGGGGATTGGACTAGATGACCTTTAAAGGTCCCTTCCAACCCAAACCATTAGATGCCCCTACTCCCTTATTTTATCATCAGGAGCTGCTATTGACTTTCAGACATAAAGTACCGACACTCAACCCTACTGTTTATTTTCTGAAGGAGTTGCCCAGCTTGGTTTCCCTGAGCAAGAAGAAATTAAAAGCCAGTTGTGACCAGCAGTCATCATCAGGATGCTGTATTTCACTTCTATATAAAACCACAATTATTTCCTGGAAAAATTAATCGGAGAGCATCAGCTTTGCACAGCCACCAAGCTAAGGAGCCCATAAAATGCTGGTGCATCTTCAGGCAATCTGTCGTGCACTCCACCCACCATTTGTGACAGCTTAAGTTGTGAGAAAAATACTAAGAAGGTACCCAAGGCAGCTCCTTTCCTGGTTGCAGGGAAGAGCTTTCATAAGCAAAGCACACATCATCTTGCCTTAACTGGCCACATCTCCTGGAGATTACATGCAGAGACTGGGATTACAATACTATCTACGTTTAGCCTGTACCCGGGGCTAAACTACAGCAATTGCCCTACCACCCGATGACCCCTCCCCAGCAGAGAAGCAGGGTTGGGAAAAGGAGAGACCTGCAGGTTGAAATGAAAACAGATTTCATGAAACAGCCAAACCAATACCAATGCCAACAGAGAGTACACAAAGCCATTCTCAGCCCAGGGAATGTATGGCGGCAACAACAAAGGGGAAAACAGGCCAGGGGAGAAGAACAGTAAGCAAGTCCCTCCAGGGATGGGGTGACGCAGCAGGAAGAGGGGCGGAGGATCAGGAAGAGCCCCCATCCTCAGCAAACTTCCCCATTTATACTGAGAGCGATGTTTATGGGATGGGATACACCTGTGAGCCAGCTCAGGTCAGCTACCCTGGCTGACTCCAAACTGCTAGCGGCCCGCATGCCGTGGTTGGCCCGTGATTCTGTCTCAGCAAAACCAGACAGATGTGACATGTTTTAATGCAGAATCACTGCAGTATGATCCCCAATGTGATTAGCACAGCTCAGCCTTAGTTGGGATATTATGGCTTAGATTATTCCTATTAGTTTCCAAGTGATCTTGGAACACAAGTATTACATCTGATTTTAATGAAACTTTAGACTTCGTTGTGTTCAGTCAGCTAATGAAATAGTTGAACCTTCCCATGACTTGCTGTAATTACAACAAAGACTGTGCATTATCATGAACAATGCTAACCTCTTTACAAGATGTAAAATTAATCCTCCAGTATTCGTGTACTGATATGTTTGGAAATATAAACTGAGGAGTGAAAAGAAATTAATGCTACCCTGGTGAAATGTGAACCTACCTGGCACAGAGGATTTCATGCAGTACACTCTAGCACAGCCTCTTGGCTACATATAACTTTATGTTAACAGGAAAAGTCACTTGAAAATGTGTTTTGTTCATGAAAGCCTCAAGTACATACACAATTTCATCACATTTAGAAGATAATTTTGAAGTACTCAAGAAAAAAAAGAAGTGCATTACGGGAAAAAAAAAGAAAAATCAAGGTGGAGACATCACCGAGGCCTTGAAAGGAACTTCTTGGTTTCAACATGCAAAGGAAGTCTGCATTTGCAATAGCTTTTCCAAAGACTCTGGCAAGATGCTGTATTTTGAAGACTGAAAGTGATTTCCATTGGGTGGCTTGTTTGCTGGCTTCTGTACAACAGCTTGGTGGTCCCAGGACAGCTCTTACTGGACTGATGTTCTTCACACAAAAGCCACGACTGTAATTGGCACTAACTGTAATTGGCATTAACTGTTCCCTGCTTTGTCAACCTCATCTGAGAAACCAAAAATCAAATACACACTGAATTGCCCTTAATGGCCCCTCCACATCAGGGCTAAGGCTTACTGAGGGTAAGGAACTGTGTTTGTGGAGACAGGCAGAGAACTGCAATTTCTTCCACTGTCCAGTCTGCAGAGTGATTAAAGGGCTACGGAGTGATCAATCAAGAGACACAGGATCAGCTCAATCAGATCCTCTCTGGAGAAAGGGGGCATTTTAGTGGCAAGAAGCAGGAAACCCCTCTCGGCCACTGAGCTGCAAGGTGGTCTTTGTCATATCAACCTTTGCGCCTCCTGGCACATGAACGCCTGTTTTAAAAGATCATCTCTCTGGCAAAGTATCCACTTTTTTTACTTGTGGGCTGGGCTTATGAAAGAACAAGCATCATCCTATACAAAGCTACCCCATTTATGAACCAACACAAATTTGAAAGGGTTCACTCCTTTACCTCTCTTCTCCAGCGTGGCGTTTCTTTCCTTGTTGGCAATGTGTAGATTTTTTTCACACTTCCAAAGACCACCAAGGGTCCACAGATCAAAGGTTGATAAGCATCTGCACTGACCTGTAGTAAAATCCTTACTGACAGAAAGAGCCAGGAGCGAATGAGGCTGAAGGAGGTTCATTCTTGCCAAAGCTTGCAGTTACATTGTTTGTAGCTGTCCCGAGGACTGATAACTGCTACCAATGGTTCATTTTATACAGTATGCAAACTCTAACTCTGGAAAAGCAAGCTAATTTGCTTCAAGGTATTTGAAAACCACACTGACTTTTTCCTTCCCAGTAAGTAGAGATAGGGGCCAATGATATAAGTTCAGTGACACTAAGCAGTACAAAACCAAAAACCATTGTCCCCAGGGACTGCTGCTGCACATGGGTGTTCACAGGCAGACCTCCATGTCAGCGCAGCTCCAGTGGCTGCACTCAGGCCTGAGGCAATGGAATTTTGACCCTGGCTTTTGAGGGTTTCCAATGAGAACAAACAGGCGGTACGTTCAGTTCTCTTTCCACCCAGATAAACAGTTATATACTAGTATTTAGTAAGATTTTAACCACAGCCTCTTAACTATGTATTTTCCTTAAAAACATCCCTACTGATTTCAACAACAGCACAGTTAAAGGTAACTCCTTTGAATGAGTTATGAACATTTGCAGATGGAAAATCCAGTTGTTATTACACAAAGATTACAGGTGAGGTTCGTGCATCCTTGTATCGCAAGCCTTTGCTCAGTCTGCTTGTGCCTTCATACCCCAGATCATTCCAATACTATTTGTGAGTGCAGTATGAACACCCGTCTTGCCTGCCCTGTATCTTCCCACAGACATCCACCCCTAGTAACACCCCAGGCACTCAGACTGAGTTCCTAACTTCAAATGCAAGCAATGCAGCTGTTATCAACCACTCATTTATATGGCCATGTCACCAAGGATCCCAAAGTATGGGATCACTGCTGTGCTAGGCTTTGTGCAGGTATGGAAGAAAACAGTTACATGTTTCAAAGGATTTCCAGGACATAGCTGTACACTTTTTAAACTTTGCAAGCTCCCAGGCTCACCAGAAACAATTACTGATAAGCCAGTAGTGGTTACTGGTATTTAAGGCAGACTCCTTAGACTTCCACAGATGTAAACTAGTGGTTGTCTTCTAAGGTCGGTTAACCAACGCCTGTTTAAATCAAAATCACCAGCACAATCCTATATGGCGAGCTGGATACTCTTTCACGGATGCAGTCCCTTTCCTGCTATGCCATTCCATTCTGAAACATGAAGAGGAGTTGATCTGGAATAGATCATGGTCCTCTAGCATTAAAATCTTATTAACAAAACCATGTAAATTGCAAGTGTTTGGAGGTGAAACAGACAGTTATGAAGTAATCCTACACAGGGAGCAGAGGACTAGATACAGAAGGAAACTTGTAAATATTGTTGATCTATTAGCACTGAGGGTTGCCCCCATTGCCATCAAAAGTTCCTATTTGTCCTTCCCTGGAATTGAGGACGTTATGCTCCTGCAATATGCTTAGTCTTCCAGTCATTTCTGTCTCATGAAATATAGTAAATCTTTCTCTCCACAAATGTGATGTATTTTTGTCCAAATTTCCCACCTTTGTGCTGAGGTTTAAATAACAATATTTTCAAGGTAGAAGTCTCTCAAACTTTGAATTCCCTAAAAAACAGGTTTCATAATTAGAAGACTTGGGTGACTTCACTACAGGTAATCTACCCATCAAATTAAAAGAGCTCCAAATTTAAAATAAAGCAGAGTTACTCCAATCTTAATATTTAGGGCAATAGTTTTACTCTCCAAACCAATAGGGTACATATAAGATGTATAATGGGTGCCACAGCTTAACAGCTTCATGCCCTTATTAATAGAAAAATACAAAGAACTAGCCTATGACCTGGCCTTTGATAAATCAAAATTATTTTCCTTTCAGGATTAGGAACTTCCTTTTTTTTTATCTCCTCTGACCTATTTTATGGTACTTCCCCCCACACCCCCCCCAAGAAATTGTAGAAAAAAAGGAAATAAATTTATTTCATAAAACTACTACAAAAGGGCAAGCATCTCATGATATCCTGCAGACACTGGTCTAGAGAATTACAGATATTTAGATGGAGCTTTCTGTGGCAGCAAATACCATGCACAAAAGGGGCTTGCTCGCTGTTGCTACGTAGCTGAAAAGTAAAACCACTGAACAGAATTAGTTCTGTTCTCACTCAAACCGAGACACTGAACTGAAACACCTTAAAGAACTTTACATCAGAAAACTGGTAACTCCATGAGTGGAAGAGCAGTAGCATTTCTGTGTGAAGCAAGGTTTCCAGTTGCATAACTGGTACTGCTGAGGGCTGCAGGCAGTAAACTGGTCTCTTTGTGTTTCTTAAGAGCCTGACAAGTGCTTGTTCAAAGAAGTTCTTGTTCTTGACTGATCAGTCCTGCTCCTTGGTAAGGAATAACAGAGTAAGTGAGGTTGGAAGGCACCTCTGGATATCAGCTAGTCCAACTCTGCTCCTCAGTTAAGGCCAAAAGAGCAGGTTGCTTAGGACCTTTTCCTAACATGGAAATACCACCTTTTCTTCTGTCTCTAGCACAAAAGCCACCAGGACTCCAGAACAAAGAAGACTTTGGGAGTCTTTCCTTAAGCTAAGCTCTCTTGATAAACCTGTAAGAGGAGAAGAGAGTGACTATGCATTGCCCTTCAGTCTGCTGTAGACAAATACTTTGTTTACCCCAACCACAGCAAGCAACTACTGATAACACAAACTGTGTCAAAGCTGTTAGCAAAAAATCAATAAACCTCCTTATGCTCAAGACCACAAGAGATACAGGAGTCAAGTGGATAAAGCTGAGCACTCAGAAGCCTGTTGATTAATGTTCTCTTGCCAGTTCATATCAAGTTACTTCAAAAAATGTTCTGTACTGTAGAGTGTTTTGAGATCCCATGGATACAACAGTCCTCAGTCCATTCAGACACACACTACTTCACAGCAGGTCATGAAGTGCCGTTAAAACTCCATTGCATCCCTGATGCATATGCTCATTTTTGAAACTGTGCTTATTATCAGGTTATACAAAATTACACGCAGAGAAAATTACATTTCATTAGTTAATTCAGCATAAATGATGCAAAACTGCTCAGAAATATAATTCCTAACCGGTGCTCCAGTTGTCACAGTCCAAAAAGCCAATTCAGCCCATCTCAAGCAAGTATTAAAATAAACCTAGAAAAGTTCTGTTTTCATGAATATTGATAGGGTTTTTTATAATCGATTTTTTTGCTTTTGTCTTATTTATTAGGCTCTTTCACCAAAGACTTATTATAGCCTCGAAACACCAAAATTTAATGATCTTTAAGAGAATTGTAACTGACACCCTCACGTGGCATCTGCTGATTAGAGCTCACATGAATAGATGATCTACTTTAGGAGAAACTTAGCCAAAAAATACAGTACCATAAACACAAAAGTTACCATTAAAAGGTAAGTAGTTTAGGAAATTAAGAACGAGTGGTAACATTTATAATGGTTCTGCTAACTTTTCCTCCAACAATACTGGCTTCCTAAACACAATCTGTAAGGAACCTCTATCCCTCCCACTTGCATTGAAGTGCAGGTGGATGACTCTATGCAGCTAAGGTGTCTGCTAAGCAAGCAGTTGTGGGAATGATCTGGCTATGTCTCCTAAAGCAGGGTAGCTAGAGATTGGATGGCTGGAGATTTTTTTTTCTAGTTTTTAGGCATTGTCTTGAGTACTATGAAAGCACAGCAGCTACTCCTGAAAGAAAGATTGAGAGACACTCGTTTGGGAGTTTTGAAGAGATAGAGAAGGTAGACTTTTTTTTTTTCTTT
>JAAGNO010005220.1:19272-54330 GCA_033439905.1 Ceryle rudis | reverse complement strand
CAAGGAAAAAAAAAAGAAAGAAAAAGGGGGAGGGAACCCACAAACTTCCTACCTGAGACTATAACAGCAGCAAAACCAAGACAACTAAGATTTCAACTGAGGTTATCAGTTAAAGTAACAAATAACTGAAGAACTGGAGCTCATAGCAAGTACTATCCCAAGTTAAAACCCAAGATGCTTTTTTTCTCTGGCATTTTAAATCAAGGTAGTTAACTTGGTTTAGCCAGTCTGTGTTAACGCACACCATGGCAAATTTACCAGAGCGTATGACTTTTTTATCTGAGCAATCCTAATGGTTCTGGCCTTTTCTGGTGTGGGGTCATGAAAAAACAAGACATGAGATGGGAGAAGGACTATGGGCTGAAATAATTTCTGCATCACTTCCTTCCTTACTGCACCTGAGGCTTTTGCATACCGGACTACCTGCTGGCCACAGCCAGAGATACTGAGATTGGGATGAAGAGGTGTGGTATTAATCCTCTCTTATTTATTCTGAAGAGACATTCTAGCAAAGAAAAACCATTACTGCTTTTTATTTAAGACACCTTTCAGTGGGCCAGGGTCACTGGAAACCATTAACTCCTGCACAGCCATTTTTAAGGGCTTCTTATTACTCCAGCTGTACAAGCAGGAAGAGCCTCTCCAGCTACAGACGTCCTCTGACACACACGGGAAAAAAAAAAAAAGAGCTGTTTCCTCCAGTTCTTTCTGGGAATTGTAGAAAGCATACCAACACGGTGAGGCCTACTGGCTCTTACCCTTGTCCCACTCAATGCACCTGAAACTTCACAGGCTTTGAAAACTGATTTCTTGTAAACTGGACCAGGGAAACTGGGTTATCAGTGCTTACACACATGGAGAGTGAGTGGTTGCTTTGGCTGAGTTATAGTCCTTGGCCCTCAAAAAGAGAAAATAGGAACCGAAAAACCTTAATTTAAGGATCAACTTAATATAAGGGTCACAGAGTAATTGCACTGCCCTGGAGTGCTAAAGCTTGGAAAGCAAAGATGCTTGTAATATATATTCCTGGGTTATAGACTGCCCTGTATTCGATGGCATGCAGGTTTTCTGCATGAGCATTAGGCTCATTTTCAGTTAGTCTTTGTTCCAGCTTGTGCTCTTAGATGTTAGCTTTGTGGAGGAATAATGAGGCTAATAAACCTCACAGATGTATTCTTGCCTAGTGACATTTAACAATTCTGAAAAAAGTGAATCATATTATTTATTAATCTGGCCTCTAGTACTAATTTAGTCTCAGAACCATTGACTCTGATTTCACACCTAAAAAGAGTTAATGTAGCCCTTAGATGATATGAGTTAAAATAGACTTGTAATTGAAGGGTAATAAACATCCAAGTAAATCACACGTTCTGAAAATGCCAGCCTGACTTTGTTTTTAATTTTGCTGAGGTGGTGACACTGGGGCTGAGTGTGCTCTCACTTCCAGTTGCAAAGCCCCAGTTGCACTAGCCTAAGCAATACAAGGACACGCTGAATTTTAAACACACCACTCTCCTTAGCGCATCAGGGTGGATCTACTGAAATACAGAACACTTGCTATGTACTTATCAGTGTGAGACCTAAAATAAAGCTGCATGCCCCTGAGGTCACTGTAGACTTCAAAAAAGATTCAGACTGATAAAATGCAAAATCAAGCCGTGGGTTCTGATTACTTTTTATGGTATGTGACTATGTGTTTCTCTGGCACTGTGCAAAGAGCTGAAACAAATGTCTTTCTGATAACACCATTCGTGGTGCTTCTTTTACAGACCAGTGAAGCACATATATCACTTTTGTTGACATGAAAAGCATAGATGAGGAAGGTTTTTTTGCTAGTGAGCAGTACCTTCTAAATTAATGCATGTCAATGATGCAAACCTCGAGTTCATCATTGAAAGACTACCATCATGTCTTATTTTGTGGTGGTTTTTTTTTTTTTTAACTGAAAATTTAGGGCAGCCCTGATGTTGACAAGAGAGTGGGAAGAGGCCAAGAGGAGAATATTTTGGTTTTGTTTTATTCCTCTGAGCATTTTCAAGAGAAGATTCTCAGCTGCAGAAATTATTATTTTTTCCTCTTTATTACATAAACAATCTTGGATCAACCTTTAAAATACTCTTTCAGGTCTCTCTTTTCTACTAAGCTTTCCTGAAGGAGGCAACTGAACCAGAATTGGGTACTCACTACAAAAAGAATTCACAGAGTTTTGTACAAAAAAAGAGAAATGATGGCTTTGTGGCATTACAACATTTTTCACTTTCTCCTTGCAAACATTTATAAGAGCAAAACTGTGTTCACAAGAACATTGATAGAAAGGAGCAGGACTGGGAATGCTCATGTTATGGAAGTGCCATGGGTTCAGCAGGTGCACAGAGAGGAAAAGGGAACCTTGTCACATGACTTAAGTGATGAGGAATAGCATGAAAGTCAACTACTTGTAGCAAAGAATTCACAAGTGATTCACAGCCTGAAACAATTGGAAAAAAAATAAATCAATCATCAGAGAAATGCAAGTAATTGAAACAGTAAAATCTGCTCTTGGAAACTTCATGGCTGAAGTTTCATTGACTGCTGCTTCATTTGTTCCAACTGAAGATGGAAAATTAAAGGCGTGAAGTGTCATTTGTAGAGTCCTTTGGCTGGATCCTTTACAACTAGAAATTTTCATAGCCCCAGTGACTTCAGAGAACTCATAGACTCGTCTTGGCTTCATCTGTGCTGATTCACACCGGCTAAATACCTGGTCTTAACGCAACAGCTGATTGCCAATTTTTGTTGTGCTTTTACGTGTAATATATAAGCACCTTGAGTTGCAAGTAGGCACTATTTGTTACGCTGAAATAAATAGAAATAATAAGATCAGTCTGGCACTTGTTCTTTTACTACCAAGTACTACATATAATTATAAGTCATTGGAAAATTCTAAGAGAAGCAATTTGGAACAAATGTTGCTTATACTAATGTTTAATATTTAGACCGCTGGGTCAACAGAAAGAGTTACAAGAGTCATTTATGGTGGCCTAATTGAAGCCTATGAAAAATATATTTATACTCAGTGGTGCTCCCCTTTTTCATCTAATGGGCTTACTGATCTATAAATTCACTATTTGATTAGTGCATCTGGCCCCACAGGCTTCACGGTTTGCAAACCACAACCTACTAATAAGCACCCTGCTGCCTGTTTGTTAAACAGATCAGTGCTGGCAGGCACCCAAAACTCTAGCCTTTGAAACTTGGAGCTTTTTTAACTTGCCCGGCCTATTGTGTGGCAAGAAAGACAATAAACTATGAACCTCATAAACGCTGAGCAATTAAACATAAGTTAGTAATATAGTTGTGGTAATAGAGACTGCTTACCTCAATCCAATATATGTCTCATTTATTCTTCATGTCATCTCTGCTAAAAGCCAACCAGCCAACCATATGCAGTTTGCATACACACTAACAGTTGAGATTTCCTTGTAAGCAAGATGGTGGCTGCCTACTAAGGGAAATCCAACATCCAAATAGCAATATGATTTTGCTTTCATGTTCAGCCACAAAAGCATCTACTCAAGCTCACAGTCCCTATGTTACAGCACAGAGACAATTTCTAATGTAGATGCACGTTCAGCTCTGTGATCCAAACACTTCCCTGTGCTTCTCTAGAGAAAAAATGATTTGCTTTTGGAAACACATTTTCAGAAGCAGCAGCTTTCCTTTAAAACTGAGAAGCATAAAGTCAGCTTGGTTAATGACCCATTCCAAGCTTCTGTTTCAAAAAAAAAATTGTTTTCTGCCTATATCTGTATTATGTTCCTAGACTTCCTAAACTGTGTGGCTCTGGTAGCATATGGAATACAGTAGAACTTCAAGTAGTTAGGTCCCATGGCTTAGGAAAGAACTTGAAGAAGGTTAGGAACCTGTGACATTAAGGGGTCAGGAACGGCCATAGGAGTTTGGGAAAACAAATACTATTTCTCTGAGTGCATCTAAAAATGTGAATGATCAGAAGAAGATTGTTTTAGAGAAAGAAAAAGCAATACAGAAAGGAGAGAACATGAGGAGCACAGCATTTGCCCTTCATCTGCAGAATGTCATACACCTGTCTACCACATAGGCCCCTTCCAGTCATATATTCATAGCACCTGGATATACCCGATGCCTGTTTGACAACTGATCAGACACAAATCTGATCTAAATTTTAATTAAAAAAAAAAAAAATCTGGCTTCATGACTAGGCACACAGGAGTGAACTATTTATTTCTACATTCTTGGACTTGCCATTGTACAGTCTATTGAAGAAGTACCCACATACGCTCCAGAGACTGCAAAGCTGCTTAGGGAAAAGCACTGATGGAAAAGGTTAACTCATCCTTCATGCGGCCCAGGATTCCCAGTTCAGCAGTAACTGAGACCCATAAAGTTAATTCAGCATAGGCATTTTGGAGGAACTGCTACAGGACAGAAAAAAGTAGGAAAAGTTTCCTGAACCGGTGTCCTTCTAAACACAATTTATACATGATAAAAAAGAAAATGGAATACACAGGACAGAGGGAAGTCTCCCGTACCTAGCAGTTCCATTCCTAAGTGTTGAAGTGATTAGTTCTCAGCTGGGTGTTGGCTCACATACTTTTCCATATATCTAAGAACCATGTTTGATGCGCAGGAAACAACTTTGGAGGGAAAAGGGAGATATACTAAGTACCAGCCTTAGTATTTTAAACAAAACTATACCCACAACCAGTTGAAAATTCTGCTTTCTTCAGGCAGGGCCACTATGATGCGCTCTATGAAAAAAAAGCAACTGCTCCTCATCTGGTACAAAGTTTTCCCTTTGGTGCTAAAAAAACTACTTTACAAAGTACAAAAGCAAATCTTTTTCATCACTACAGGACCTGCTACATTGATTTTTCTAACTAAATGACCAAAATCTTTTCAGTTTATAGAGGGTGGCTAAAGAAGAGACTGCTATCACAAGAGACCTTTAATCCATTTGTTCTCTGCCATGTGTTTGTAGGTCTTTGTATACAACATACGTGGCTAAGGAGCTGACCATTTATATACATCCCCAAAGTACAGATCATCTGGGGAGTTCCTGAACTAGAATAGGAAGGAAGATCGTGTCTGTAAACATCGGCAGAACAACAGCTTATCACATGAGCTTACAGCTCCACAGAGATCATTCATGCCACCATTTTGTTTCAAATGCTAACCCAGAGAGGCCCCTGCAGGGATGGGGAGGGTGCTGCACATCCAGGACCGCTCCCTTTCAGTGTCTCAGTTAGCAAGGCCAACAGTTCCGTTTGTAGAGGAGGTTTCAGAGGCATAAGCATTACCTCGTAAAAACCAGACGGAAGCCATCCAACCAAAGTAGTTAACCGGTTCTAGTTAGTACAAATCTTGGTTGGATCCAAAGCTGTAACACGCAGAGGAAAGTCATACTATTCAACAGTGATCCCCAGAGACCTCAGGCCCTCCCTGAAGTATCAGGTTTGATATTGCTGATTTAAGTTTTCTTCACAGTACTAGTGCTGATCTAAGTTTTCTTCACTCATCCTTATTTTTATAGAAAACAGAATTATCTATACAGCTTTCATATCTCACATGAAGTGATCTAACCATAATGTTAATTGCTTGGATTTTACTATGCCAGCAGTCCAGTCACAAGCAAAAAACAAGTAATCCATTTCCTTATTTGAAAGCCAGAAGCCCATAATGTTTATTAATAAAGAGCACAGTTTACATAGATTTTACTGTTATTGACCATAAAATGTTGTATACTATAAGCAAGGGTGAAATTTCTAACTAATTAGGCTGTGAGGATCATATTTAATGGAGTACATAAACTCAGGTTCTTTACAAACCTTTAGGGTCTTGTTCATTAACTGTATACATATGCAGTCTTTATGCTGAAACAGGATTTTGACACATAATTCAAGGTTAAGTAGCCCACCTTGAGATTCACAAAATAGAACAGCCTAGATGTTCCAGTGCTTTTAGCCTTTAAGAAAGGAAGCAAGTAAAATGTGACACACCTTCCTCAGCCAAAGAATTGCAACTACAACAAATGCTGTAATTACCTAGATACTTAAAAAATGCAGTCATCAGGAGAACAATAGTATCTGCAATGTACATTTGTATCTCCTCGTGTCCTGATTCAGAATACAGTTACTCAACTCTTACGAGAAAAGCTCCTACACTTCTTTTTCCCAGATCACCTATTGCCACTCTGCAGGCTGACAGCCTTGCTATAATAATGACCTAAGGATTTAGACTGCTTTTTGCAGTTCTCCTCTCAGCAAAACACTTCAGCATATATGTAAGCATCACTGACATCAGTGGGACTTGTGCCTATTTGCAAGTGCCTTGTTAAAGTAAAATCCCGTGCTAAAGTGAGTATAGTTTCATATGGGCCAGTTCAGTCAGAATAGAATTTAACTCACATGGAGCATTATTAAGTCATGGACAGCTAGATGGGAATGGCTAACCCAGTAACACTGGATTTAGTCCAGTCCTTATTCAGTCAAAACTAGCAAATTCACTTAAGCTTAAGACTGTCATGTAATTACAGGAGTATTTTCCTGGTTAAGTCCAAATCTTGCATTTGGCTTAATCCCTGATCCAAAGCCAAACTGCTGTCCTTGAGAGCTTTCCTACTGAGGTCCTCAGGATCAGTGTGTCACCACCTATACTGATAGCTAGTTTGCAATAGCAGCAGCTATGACTGCAGTAGCATTTCAGTCACAGAATGTGCAGAAATTCTCATTTTGTTTCAAAAAAACCCTGTAATCAGAGGGCTGTAGGTGTCACGACCCTAACTGAGGTGCAGTAACCGCCGCTCTGAAGAATGCGTTACTACTGGAAAATAACAAAACAAATATTATCATATCAATGCAGAGACACTATAGTGCTCCTGCAATTCTGGTGCAGGGACTTGCTTCATCTTAATGTCAGAATACAAATTAGATTCTGGTTTTAACACAAATATAATTGTTAAATTTGTTACCTTTTGAAGTCTCTCTCATTTAGACTGAAAACCTTAAATATGTTCCTCACTTGTTGTTTAGGTTGATGCTGCCCTCTTCTGAATATACTGGATTATTACAGCCATGTCCAAGGAATTTCAGGACACTCGGAAAGCAGGCAATTAGTTAAACAGCAATCACCAAATAAGAAAAAAAGAATATTTTCTTTTTAATCTCACATAGCTCTTCATCTTTAATTGGCTTTTATTAGAAAGGACTTGGGTAAGACACTATCTTTACTTCAAGGCCTTCAAGGACAAGTCTTACTCTACTTCTATAATCTCATACTCTCTCATGACAGCTTTCTGCCCCCCAGTCTGGAATCCAAGCATTCCTTACCCACGTTATGCTTCCAGAAAAGCCTCCCTGTGCTTTATCCCAAATGGCCTTTCATGTATGACAGGAGGTAACTGTAAAAGCTATTTCACTGTTCTCTTCCACATCACTCCAGATGTTCTGTTGTAACACCTATAAGCTGCCTGTACCCCGGCATGTCCTTACTGTGCATTTCTGCCCGTGAACTGCAGCTTCTACACTGACTATAAACCTTTTGGGGCAGGGACTATCCTTTATTTTCCTGATTGTGACCAGCACTTAGTACTGTAAATACAATCTTTGCCGGAGGTCTTTTCTGGTGCCACAAAGTCATTATTAAACTTGTCCCAGAAAATAAAATAATTAAACTAGTCATCGATTAATAATATTTTTTACAAATAAATCACTATGGGCAGGTTAGTGAATCTTGCACTGCGGATGAACCTGCATGAGTGAGCTTAGCAATTCTTCATGCAGCCAGTTTACTTCCATCGCCCCTGGAGTTTGCAGTCTGGTCCTAAATATGTCTGGATATTTGATAAATGCAAATTACTAATGAATATGAGAGGTGAGTGAAGAAGAGAAGGAAGAAGGGATTACAGCATTCTCTTTAAAAAAAAAAAAAGAAGAAAGAAAAAAGGAAATAAATTGAGACTATTTAATGGAAACGGACTCATATCTTGTTAACCGAGGGACCTACAGTGGATGAACAAATACAGTTTCTGGTTGGAATGTCAACCTTTGAAACATTCAGAATCTGAGTTCCTCATTCACTCAGCGCAAGAAATCAAACTGCAGCAGTCTAGTATTAATCCGAATCATGTTTTGAGTCTGCCTCACTCAAAATGTCAGAGGCTTCATCCCTGTCCCAAGCTTGACTCTTTCCACAGTAGTCCTGCTGACCACTCAAAGCAGATCATTACATTTTTAGATGCAATTTTTAATGTCTGTAACATTCTTCACTAAGATGAAAGTTTTATTTCTTGATACATTTCACTTTTAAACAAGAACAATACAAAAAAAATTAGTTTCAATTCTCATGAGGTTGTTCAAACTTTTCTTCTGGTTTTGGTGGTTTTGGTTCACGTCTGCATTCACATCCTCCAAGATTTCCTTTGAGTTTCACTTTCAAACAAGCTGATAATGTGCCAAAACCACCAAGTTTTTTATACCCTGGGCCGTATTAACATGGGAGCTATTTATAAAGCACACAAAGGTTTTCTTTTTGGTAGGCTCAGCCTCACCAATCCCACACAATCCCAATGCTTACTAATCTCTTTGGAGCAAACAGTTTCTCCACAGCAAGCATATGAAGGAGCAGACCTCTAGACTGACAGCATTAGAAGACTGTATTTATGGGGCAGTAAAAGTAGAGCTATGTGCAGTTCACATGACCAAGTGCCTGCCCAGATCAGTCAGAACTTGTATCTGTGGCAACACCAGTTATTTCAAAGTTCATTCCTGGTAATCACAGTAAAATGACAATGCAAAGCTATGAGACATGTTGTTTAGATAAACTACTAATCGTGACCATCTGGAAATACGTTATTGTCCTAACAAGATACTAATGCCTTTTAATACACAGCCCAGATTATCTTTGAAGTGTATATCAGCTGCAGTACTGAAATTTGAAGTTATTTGTAACAAGGAGTGTTTAGATCAATATAGAGGTGCTAACCTTACCACAGTCCCCCAAAGGGCACTTCTGTGTGTGCATCTGAAGTGGAGCTTGAAGAGGTGGGGCCAGCAAATGCTCCAAATGTGGTTTACTCTGTAAAGGAATGTAACAGCAGATCAAGCAGAGCAGTTCAGAGGCACATCTGGTGCTGAATTCCCTGGCACCTTCTGGCACTGCCATGCAAAATTGGACTGAATGCAAGGAGTCAGCTGAAGAATTAGACAGTTAAAGAAAAAAACTTGAATTAACCCAATACTTATCCTGCCAGTTGAAAAGAAAATCGCTACAGTGGCTAGACCTTAATGCTCCATGGAATATGAAACTTTCCTCAAGATGTTAATTTTTTTATTCTCCCAACCTAGACAACTAAAGCAAACATTTTCAAGTTTGAAATTTGGTAACTAGGTACCTGTTTAAGTATTTAAAGAAATGAGCCTGTTTTCTGAGAGTCACTGTCGTGACAATTCACACCAAAGCCTGTTGAAGATACCAGAAAGCTCAGCACTTCTGGCAACAAGGTTATAAGGACATAAAAGATGAAGTTTTATTCTTTCAAACACTCTCTGAGAGATGTAAATACCACCCTGTTTTGAAGCAGAATCTTGGGATTCTTTCTAGGCTAAAAGATATTTAGAAGGACCTCCTATGTCACAAAGAGGGGGAAAAAGTGAGCCTGGGGAGAAGAAAAGCAAACCTACCTGAAACCTGAATATGAGGTGAGAGATAGAAGGAAAAAGTTGACATGATGCTAAGAAACGAGTACCTTGGGCCTGGGAGAGCTGAAATTCTGAGCAGAGGACCAAGTTCTGCTCCTTTGGGCACCAACACTTGAGCAAATCATTTAGTTTTCTATCTATGAATAAGCTAATCTTTTTTCCAGGGTCTGGTGTGAATTATCAGTGCTTGTACAGCTCAGGAAAGACATACTGCACTGCCTACACCACAGACTGAAAGATCATGAGCCAGGCCACCCCAATCAAGAGATTCATGAAAATAATAAGTCTGCATTTCCTTTTATTGGTCTTCCTGTTTTGCACCTTCTATGTGCATTTTCAAGATTAATTCAGTGTACTAGGAGTACTAGACTCTGAAGGAAAAATGAGATTCTCATGCAAGTCTACAGGTAAAGATAAAAAGGGAAAATAGTCTTGTTAAAAAAAATGCTCTTATTTTACTAGCACTAAACTATCATCATGTTAAATGCTTTAATGTCCCGTTTGCCCCACATCTTCAGCCATGTAGTCAGCTGGGCCAGCACTTTCTGCTGTTCTGCATTATTTTAGAAAAGAAATATTACTTCTAATTTTGTTTTCTATATTTCCTAATATTATTTCAAGATGAGGCATTATCTGCTTCCTTCAGGTTATAAATGCATCGTGATATATGTAGTGCTAATTGATTTAACACTTGAAGTCCATTCCAATGCTAACAAGCACTGAAGTCAAGCAGTGCTCAGTTGTTCGTGGGGAGTTTATTACACTGATTTAAAAAAAAAATTAAAATAAAGATAGAATTATCACAACTGCTTTGATGCTAACAGGTTCATCCATATGCAAATAATTAACCATCTCTGGCCAGAAATCTTTCTTATTTGTTGAAATAATGCAGGAGGAACTGCTTAGCAAAAAACAGGCCAGAGATCTGAAAGATGCTTGTTCAGCTATCCGATATGACAAATAAATGAAGGTGACAGTGGTTTCTCCACTTCTATATCCATGGAGTTAAATGTGGGACCACACAGACTGCTGTAAGAGCCACCTGATACCTGGCCTAAGGCACTGGTTATTAGTATGTTAAAGCTCCCTGCACAGTCAGTAATTTTGTAATAAAGACAGTACATCACTGGAAGCCAAACAGGCTGTCCCATCAGGCAGAGTACGCGGATACGCCTGCAATTTTGCACATGTTGTGGCATAGCCTGTCTTTACAAAGATGACAGACTTGGGTCAGAGCCCCTGTTTACTTCCCTTATACCTCCTATTATAAGTCTCAGTAAAGATCACTGTTGAAATTAAAGACTGTGATTTGCAAGCCACCTACAGTTTTTGATGCCCAGTTTCTATTCATCTCAGTGGGATCTGAATTCCCAAATACTTGAAGTGACATTAGAAATCGCAGCCCAAATCTCTAGCCTCATTTTGGGCTCAATGGGAACTTGCAATGTCTCCAAAGGGAGCTTGATTGGGATTTATAATTAATCCTACTATACGAGTAAAATTACACTGGCAATATCTCAGCAATTCCCTATAGCTGCTCAAGTCTGTCAAATCAGCTCTTCAAACTGATGGTGAATTATTTAACCACTGCACCAGAGCCAGCATATCACAGAGGCTTCGATAACTTCTATTTATGTTCTGAATATACCCATAGCAGCTGTTAAGAGTGTGAATAATTATTTCCATAGAGACCTTCCCTGCATTCCTGTACTAAGCAAAGACTGGAAGAATTCAAACAAACTGTTTGATTTACAGATCTCAAGCTCAGGGGTAACCACATTCATAATCAGAATAATTGCTTCACCAGGGAAAGCCAAGATCCTAAAAGTCCCTGTGAGGAATGACACAGACCACCTGAAAAGTAGTCAAGTAGCCCCTTTGGCACACTGCGATGAATAGGATTTTCCATTAAATAACAATGTTGGTCAGCATTTTCAAAGTATGGTTTTGCCCAACATATTTGAACTATCAATAACAATACCATAAAAATTAATTCATTTAGAAGCATTCTTTTTCATTTATTACATGAAAACTGAGAAAGTTTTGTCCAAAAGACGTTCATTTGCTGTTAACAGAACTAACAAGAATTGGAAAGTAGTTTTAACTAAACTGGAACTATACTTTAAAATCCTAATGCAATTAAGTAGCAATATATAAAAGTAATAAATTTTAAAGTAATAAAAAACCAAAATGAAAACAGTGCAAAATATTAGCAGACATTTTTAGAAGGCGAAGTCAATTTTGAATTACTGTAAAAACATGTACATGTTTCTTTTTTGCAGTATACTCTGATGAACAGAGTGACTGAGGAAGAGAGCAGGTAACCTCGAGCCGCTTTAGAATTCGCTGATTTTATTAATGGCCCATTTGAAGCTTGACAAAATCTCCCCTGTGGAAACGATCTAACATCTTCAACCTACTGATTGCAGAGAATGTTACAACCACGACTGGTTTCTGTGAACTACATAAATATTGGTCCCTTTTGCAGGCGATGCAGGTAGAGATTAAGCAAGTTGACAAAAGTCACAAACACTGCATGAAGTAGAGGCGAAGCCTTGGCCCTGCGGAGCTGAAGAGCCATTTTTAGCAGTGGCTATAAAGATTTCCTCAAAATTATATATTATTATCATGACCATCTTTGCTCCTATCATCATGCAGAGCTATATGCAAAAATAAGGGGTAGAAAATAATACGTACTTTCTCCTCCCCAAGCTTCCTGAAGCACCAAAAGCTATTCCCCACTCCACTAGTGTCTGTCAGTTCTCTCTACCTCCCTGTTTTATGAAAGTGGACCAGCAGTGGAACTCAATGGGAATTTACCACTTCCTTTCATGGAAGCGAAGTTCTATCTCCAGTCTCCCCATTGCCTGTCAGCTTTTGAAAGAAGTGTTGCTAGAGGCAGCAGCATGTTAAAAAACGTCAGCAGATTTCTAAATTCAGCTTTAAAAGTGTCCTTTAAGAGTTTCCCTGAGGTGTTTATGGTTTATATTGCTCAATTAGCTACTTTATACTGCAGTATTTTCTTCAAAAGCCATCTCTGACTAATTGTAAATTCTTAGAAATATGCTTCATATTTTAAAAGTTCTATTTTACAGCTGCAATAAAGTCCTCCAGGGCACATATTAGAGGCCATAATGGCACATATTAGCCACCAAAATCCATTAGTGGACTTCAACACCCACCCTATCATCACGATGGGTGTCTCCAACTTAGCTTTACCAAGGACCAAGCTGATGTTAGCACTTGTTCTCACAAAACGGATTTTGATCGAAATGAGGCCAAGCTGAATGTATCTGGGAAGTTCAGTTCTGAGGACTGGCTGAGTTCATCATAAACGTGTGGAGGTTTTATAAAATCTCACTGTGCCCAGAGCCTGGGGTTTAGCAGTTTTGACGCTGGACTTCAGTAACACTATTTGAATGACCGGCCCAAAGCACATTTCATTCTTCATATACATTGGACAGCTAAACTTGAAAGCCATAAAACAAGGGGTAGCTGAAGTTCTGAATCTTTAAAAGCAGCCAGCATTAGCACCCAGGACTTGGGATAAGTATAAGTTGAGTTCGGTTTTGAAGGAATTCTGCTGCATTTCTAGATGGCGTTTGCATTTGACTCAACATAATTATAACAGAAGAACCAAAATGTTAAGATGTCTTAATTAGAAAGTAACATTCTCTTCTGTGTCACTTAGGTTACAATGGTGGGTAAATTAAGTATTGCAGGAGGCGCATACTCATCTGAAGCTGTATTAATTTCCTTTGTATAAAGAAAACTTTTCCATCTTCCTTTTTTCTACACACATAAAGAAGCATTGCTCCTATGCTACCAGTGAGTTAATGAATGATTTGTTTCCACTGAAATGATTTAAATGCTTGGGACATCACTAAGAATTTTAGCAGCTTGCATCAATTCATTAACTGGTATAATTCTCTTGTCTCCAGGAGCATGTGTAAAGAAGCATCTTGAAAACACTACTCATAATTCTTTCTTTTAGAAAAAAAGTTGAATGGCACTAAAAATGTGTCACAGTTTTTCTAGGCCCTGTTCCCAAAGTAATGACAGCCCAGCTCCAGAGATACTTGGAAAAGTCTCCAATGGGAACACACAGATGAACGCAAGCAGAGGTTGACATCTCTAAAAACAAGGTAATCATTAATAGATCTTTCTTTCAGACTGAATATGGAATCTGCCATCACAGCATTTTTTTTGGTGAATGTGACAACTCAGGGAACAGATCATTTTTACACAGGCAGGATGAGCAAGGAAGTGTCAGACATGCAGATGTTTCAACATTTGATAAGCCTTTGCACTGGCTTCCAGCTCCGACTGCTTCAGAGCTCTACTATTGCTAAGCCTTCCACATGTCTCTCTTCAGAACAGGACATCCTGAGCGCAGAAGAGTAACCCCAGAAATGCTGATTTAGGGGCTGGGAGAAGACAAGTTTCATTGCTGTGATGGCTGGGATTGCATAAATGCCTAAGGGGCTAAACTCTCACTTTTTTTTTTAATCCTTCTTTTCATCAGGAGGGGTCACAACATTAGGATTTATTTGTTCTGTTTTAAGATGAATTTATAGTACAGAGATAATACCAACTGAAGGAAGTAGTGGTTCTCCTTGTGAAGAAAATTCCGTACATGACAAAGAACTTTCCAACCTCTGATGCAATACAGCTGTCACTTTCACCATCAGTCCATTCCTGTTTACTACCTGTAAGTATTTACTATTGTAACCTGGGACAGGATTCCCTGGGGAAGCACAGTGGTGACTAAGAACAGAAACCTAACAGGGTCACATTTCCCAATATATTCTGTTCAATGTATTTACAATCAAATGGAACAAAGTTTTATTTCAAACACCTATAACAGGCAAGAATCCAATCAGTGTCTTTGTGCTTCCAGGACAAATTGTGGCATCTCCAGCCTTACAGTTACTCAGAACTGTTACTGTGACCCTGAGCAATCAATACAACTTTGAAGTTGCGTTTATCTTTGAAGTTGGCCCTGCTTTCAGCAAGGTTTCAGCCAGGAGACTATCAGAGGTCCTTTTAAATCTAGATGATCCCGTGACAACTGTACACCACATTGTTTTAAGAATCTAGAGATCAATTCCATTTACGTCTGCTGGTTTCCATTTTGATGTGTGTGTTTTCTTGTACTGCAGGCTACACCTTACAGCCTCTCCTCACTGAATTTACCCAAATGAAAAGCCTACGCTACAGTCAGAGCTGCACAGCAGAACTGGGGCTCTCATTCAGTACAGCAGGCAAGCACATCCTGAACTTCAAACCCAAGGGCAGTCCACTGACACGGTAGACCTATTCCCATAGTTTCTCCTTGCTCCGTGCATTGGTCAAGTCATACTCGTGCTATACATCCACTTCTCAACTGACAACACATAACACTTGAGCTCTCTGGGTAAAATCTGCTATCAAAGTGAAACGAGTATTTATCTAATTCTCAGGATTCAACTCCTGTTATAAGACTTCCATTAAAATTAATAAAAATCAGATTCATTCTGTGGCAAATTTCCTGTATTAAACTGAAAACCATTGGATTAAAGTACTGTGGAACAGCAAAAAGTTTACATGATGAAACATTAACAGCCTCCCAAAGCAAAGTGAAAATGTGAAAAGAGGACAAGCCATGAACATGAAGTAACAAGAATAAATAATGAAGATGCTCGCTCCTCCTGCTCTCGAAAATTCCCAAGTGCAGCGCCAGGGTTGCTGACCAACATGAACACAGCAGCACATAATCACCCAGACACACATTCAGGCCAAGACAACAAAGTAATGCCTGGCTTCTCAGCTCATGTTAACCTGCATAGATCCAATGCAGCCAAAAAGCTGACATTGATTTTTGCTCATTGAAAATCTGCCCTGAACCCTAAAGCATCTGAAGAACATGGCTGAATATCAGATGCCTTCAATTTAAGATAACTACATTTGTCCAGATGAACTCCTTATTAGAAAGCTATGTTCTTTTTGTAACTGAGCACTGCTTTATATAGCTAATACATACAGTGAGTGTCCAAATCATAGGCTTTGAGTTTGAAAAGATCTAAATATATTAGCAAATTTAATAAATGTCAATGGTCAAAAGCACAGCTCTCTCCCTGAAGGTAAAGAACGTTCTCTTAATGAAAAAAAAAAAAACCAACCAAACCAAAACCCAAACAAAACCAACCACTTGCAATAATCCTGGATCCAATTTAGACCTTGTATTTTCCCCTGTCATCAGAGTTTCAATTGCCTTTGCTATGAGCTCTCCGTTTCAATTTACTGAGCATTAGCCCTAGGCTCCTCATCAGCATCTTCAGGTCCACTGGGACATGCATTCCAAAACACTGAGCAGTTGGAAGAGCATCAACAAAATCCTGAGTGACAAACGAAGCAGACTAGTTGCTCAAAGAAATGGGGGATATCCCAAATATTTTAGGGTTGTCAAGTGGATCCAGAACCACAGGGGGCAAACCAATCTGAAATCGCGACAAGGAGCTCTCCCTAAGGAAGGATGTGTACTCTTTCATTCAGGTAAGCATCCTACAAGCCAGGGAAGAGTAAACAAAGTGAAAAACAAACACATCCAGAAGACAATATCAAAATCATAGGTATGTAGGCATTCTATGCGTTTGTCTAGCTCTTAGTGCTACAGCATGTCACAAAGTGCAGATACCGTGTCAGCAACATGTAGTATAATAGGAAACAACATAACAAAGATCATGAGGGCACTGCAAGCAAAGGTGATTAGGCTTCAGCTCGCTTCTCTTTCCAATTGACCTTCTTAAACCTAAGGTGCATGCCCATGCATAAGCCCTTGCTTTCCCTGCCTGATGTCCACTACTTTTAATGTGTTTTCCAGTGTAGCAAACCAGCCCAGGCACTTGAAGCAGGAGCATTAGCAGCGTGGTCCTTCTTGGCACTGACTGTACATGGCAGCTGCATAGCTTGTAGTCAGTGAATTTTGCAGCTGGTCTGGTAGCAGTTGGCAAAAACCTACTGTCCAGATGGATGTTAAATTTGAATTATTTATAATACATCAAAAGTGAATAAACCTATATCAAAGTGACTTATAAGGACATTTATTTAGACACTTGTTTCCGACAGTTTTGAAGCCACTTTCATCCAAGCAATGCTTAGATGCTGAATGCCTTACTTGCCCATAAGAAAAAGTTCCACAGCTCTTGATCATTGTTCACCCTTACAAAACCCACACATATGGAAGGGCAACTGGCAAGTCCAGCCTTTTTCACAGTTTATTATTTGAAACTTCATAAACCCATTTACAATTACAGCACTTGCATCCAAGGGCACAGATTGTGCAAGAACCTGGCCTGCTGAAGTTTCCCTACTTGCAGCGTGAAAGAATGGAAAAGAGGCAGCTCACAAGCTGAAGTTTTCAAATGAAAAAAAATCACCAGCAAGGAGAGGCCAGGAGCTGAGTGCTATTTCACAGACAATGCAGATAGGTTTCCTACACGGTGTTCCTCCCACCATCCAGCCAACTTTGAAAATTCCCCTTTGTTACACAGATGTCCATCACACCCCGCAATGTCCATCACTCCTCAGAAGTCATAGAAAACAGTAATTATTTACACTGGCAGCCCTTTTAGGTTTGCAAAACTGGCACAAAATACCACACTGGAGAATGATCAGGTGTGTCCTTTTTTTGAATACCCTGAAGCAAGAAATAGCTTTTGCTTTGAAAATTATAGCCTTTAAGAAGGTCACCTTCATTTATAGCTTCAGTTACTAGCCCTTTGGGACTGTCAGTATACAATCCATTTTGCTGATACAGGCTTTGAAAAATCTTAACTGAAACCTTCCGAAAATGAAACAGGTCACCAGAAGATTGTATTTGTTCCTACAGAATGACAGAAATTGTGACTTCTTTAGGCCCAAGTAGTAGAACACCACATCACTTTCTGAAGCTGTCAGACCAGCCCATTAATCCTGCTTCAGCACCTTCTCAACACCAGCTGTGAGTACATCACAATTTGTATAAATTTTATTCTCTCCTCACTCTGCTCAGGAGATTAAGCACACTAGTAAGACTTCCAAGCAAGTAAACTAATCGTGTAGCGTACACCACCACAAAATCCTCGAGTATTTCCGCAACTTAAGCAGACTGTGCGACCCGTGATGTTTTAGCAACCCAAGGTCACTTGCCTCAAAAATTATCCATTCCTAGATTCCACATTATTAAACACCTGATTCTATTCACTCAAAACAGCACAAGCTTCACTGTGAGAAAAAAATACATCAGCCATGACAGCTTTGCTATAGATTTGCTACTCCAGTATAAATAGTTAGAGTGCCTGTCACAAGTCCAAAAGGATACAGTTGAACAACAACTAGTGGCTGTTAATCACAGTTAAATAGCTATTTGATGGAGATGACAGTTCCAGTCTAATAAGCAGGCACTTCAGAAGCACATGGTGCTGCTGAAGGCAGTGCTGTCTGTACTGTATTGCCACTGATTCCACAGCTTGCTCAACTCTGGGAGCAGCCACGGGAAAACACCCTGTAAAGCAGCACAGCACTCAGAAGTGGCATGGAAAGCACAAACTATCAACGAGGAGTAACATAGGTATCAAAATTTCACTTCCTGTATGAGGGAAAATAGCTATGAAGAAGTGAACTAAAGTCACCATGGAGCAGAAAAACTGATTGCCTGCGCGGTTAAATCCCCACAGTATCCAGTGCAGCAAGGCTACCGCCTTCATTCAACTACATTCAGTGTCAAAGTGAGGTCAGAGTCAAGTCTACTCCTTTGTTGATGTCCTCACCATTTTTCTTTTAGATATGTTTAAAACTTGATCTGAGTCTCTTGCCAAAGTCCTTTTGATCAATCAGAGAATAGTGTGCAACTGAAGACATTTTCCAAAGCGATCTGGAAATCAGTCGGCCTTCTATTGTTTCATTTATGGTGTAAACAGGTGTGTGTGCTTCAAAGAGCCGTGCCAGGGGAGCACTTTACAATGTTTTGATCCTCTCTACTAGTTCTTACTCTCTCTTATTACCCTCTCTACTATACCAGCAGAGCCTCTATGAAAGTGCTCCTGTTACAGTCATAGTCAGCTAGGTTAACTCTTTCAAATACAGATCTTTCCAAGCAAGCCTGTTTTATGGTGATATATTTGGAGATGGTCTCTTCAGCAGCTTTGATGGCAAGGGCTGGGAACACAGCTAGCTGCAGCAACCTTTAGCCAACACATCAAGTTACAGAAAGGGACATCACACTAAACTAACGTTAAGAGTACTCACACTGAAGTTTGCAACAACTAAATTTGAAATGACACTCGTGGAGTCAGTGAAACATCTGCATTTAAATGGCTTTGGGCTTGTCCAATCTACCACAGACAAAACAATTATTAACTAATGTATCAGATGTCCAAAAGGATAGCCACCAGTCTGCAATCAGAAATTATCTATTCAGTTTTCTACATCTGAGTACTCCCATGGAAGATTTAAGCACATAATGTTCACACCACTCAATCCTCTCTTCAGCTATTTGCAACATGACAGTGTTGTGGGTTGGGTCCCCCCACCCTTCAAAGAAAAAAGAATAAAAGAAATCCCAAAGACAAAGCTCCTCTTTCAGTAAACAGTCAGGGTTGGTTTGGTTTGTTTTTCTCATAATTAATAACATATTGTTGATACAGATTTTAAAGAACAGAGGTTTCTGTTTCTCAGTAACTCCATTCTACTTAATTATTCTAATACCGAATGCAAATCTCCGAAGATGTTTAGCTCACAACTACTATTTCTGTTTCATCATTAATGAACTGTGCAGTAACACAGAAAGAGCCTTAAAAATGCTTAATATTTCTGTCTATTGTGCATGGAAGAATGCAACACTGGCTTAGTGATAAGCTTCCGGCTGGAAAAATTACGCTGTAAGTATAAAATACGTATTGAAAAGCACAACTTAAATCAGTTACAGTAGCACAAAGGAAGGACCAAGAAGATTTTGAGAAACCATTAGAACCAGATGTCCCAAATTAAGAATTTCCATCAGGTCCCTAACCCTTCCAAGACACTTAAGTGTCTGAGCCAAAGTCTACTGCAAACAACAGGAGTGTTACTTCTTCAGCCTAAGTGGCTTTGGATCAAGGCCTAAAATCACAAGACTCATGCAGGCTTCCTCCTAGAGTAAATCTTCAGCCTCATATATAGAAGTGCATCACAGACTAACATGAGTCAAGACATTTCCCTCAAAAAGATCAAATCTCCCATTCCACTGTTGTGCCATTACTGAGAAACTCCTGCAGAAAAAGATTGCCCTTGTGAGTGACGCACAATAGTGTTGAAGCCAAGACTGATGCCCTTACACTATAAAATGATAACATTTCTTTGCAAATTAAAATTGTTTACAGACTCTAGTGTAGGGCACCATATTGAGCAAGAATAATTGAAAACTTGGTCAGAAATTTGAAGTGTGTAGGTGGAATTGCAAATAAGGGATGGGACAAGCAGAGCACAAAAGGAGGAAAAGAGCAAGCCCTGAAGTCAGGTGTAGTGTCAAAAACCACTACCTTCATGATCCTGAAGGAAAAAAGCTTGAGGTTGTAGCTGAAAGAGAGTTTGTGTAGCTATATACGAGGAAGCTATTTCCCGTTGTTCGCCGACTCCTCCTTTGTTCTGGAAAGCAGGACTTGCTCTTACCTCTGAGAGAATATTACATCAATAAGTTTTTGGTGTTTGGTTGGGTACCTGTTGTTGTTTTCTTTGTTGTTTTGTTTTGCATTTTCCAGATTATTTTTTTGTCTCTGCCTTGGCAAGGGAAGAGTTTTATGGAAGTAATTAAGTGTTCATTGCCACTTCCAAGGCACTGACTATTGATGTTCTCTGTACCGTGCTGAGGACGGGGAGGCAGTAGGGTATTACATCCAACTCCCTTTATAAACTATATAATTAGTATACAAATAAAATAATGTAAGTTTGTAAGTAGTTCCTGATGCTTCTTAGTAATTCATAAGTTAGCACCTCAAAACGTACGTTCATTACATTTGAGCCATTTCTTGGAGTTTGCATCTGTGCACAAAAATGACTGAGTGAACAGTCGCAGCATTTGGCGTGACATCGAACTGTTTGAGATCAAAAGATGAGATCTTCATCCAGTATAAAACGCCTCGGCTCTATCAGTTTGTCCTATAGTATCAGCTGCACTTTGACAGCTCGTATAAATGGAAGAGTACATGGTTTCTCATTTGGATTAACAAAATGATACTGGATGGCCATACATAGACGGTCTTTTACTTCAAAATTCAACAGTAAGCAGAGTTCATGCGTAAGAATGTACTTTCTGTAAACGCACTGATTGTCATTAACACATGTTTTACATTTGGCACAGCAACAACACAAAAGTGTTTATAAACTGGATCAGAGCCAACAGATGGCTCCTCCAAGCCATCAGGCTCAGAATCCTACCCAGTTGCCACTCCTTCCCAGAAAGAGCCTGGGAAAACACACTGGGAAAATTAAGTACACACACGATTTATATGTGTCTTTGTGTGTATGCATGTGCATATATAGACACACACGTAAGTCTAGATATGTATAAACATGTACACATAGAGTATGTTCTACATCTTCAATAGACAGTGCTCAGATGCAAAATGTTACCTGGGCCCTTCAGCTAAGGCCCTCCCAAAAAACATAGTTTATGCAAGGAACTTTTTATCTGTTCAGTGGAGATACTTCATCAAAAGACAATGCTATTCTGGGAAGGGCTAGAACTAAGACATCTGTAACTAGATACTCAGGTTTCTTCCAACAGAGTATTCCACACTTAGAGACCAGTTTCTCTGTTCCACATCTTGGCTGAAGGCTCACCACAGCAGGGACTGTAATACCAGCTATGTCTAGATAGAGCTGGGTGTAGCTGTTGAGCCTGTCTTTGAAGGAGGTCAGAAATAAGTGTTGCAAAGATGCATGTCAAAAGGAAAGGCCACATGCTGCAAGTACTGTTTTGAAGCTGGTGACTGCTACTTCCTGGATTTCAGAAAGGAATTCCTCTCTGGCATTGCCATGGGGAAATGGCCTCATTTTGATGGAAAAGAGCAGGTTTTATTCTTCCAAAATTGCACCATAACCATTAATGCTAGAAAAGGAGAAGAAAAGTGGGTGCCCATAAGGCAAAGATTTTAAGACATGACTTGAGATGTCTAGTTGCCTGTTTTCCATCTGGAGCCCATTTCTCTCCTAAATGCCATCAATAAAATTAGGACCAATTCTATACATCTGAGTTGCTAGAGAAATGTACATATGGTTCTCTTAAAATTATTCCTTGATTATTTCTTTTTATATCACTTTGATATTTACAACACTCAACATCTGTACTGTATGTAAGCCTCTAGAAAGACACTAGAAGTACGCACTGCAGGTAACATGCAGACAAAAGCACGTTAACTCCAGAAAAGCAGTACAGAAGTGAGTTTAGAAACAGGATAATATTAAAGGTTTGCATTCAAGATCAGTAATTTTTAACCTTACAAAGGTAGTCCAGACCTCACAAACAGACTTCTGCTTTTATAGCTCAGTCTCCAAGAGTCCCAGTTTGAGCTGGAGGCCTTGCAAGAGGACCCTCCAGAAGAAATAATCCATCTGTCTTTCCCTATCTGTTCTCTCAGGCAGAGGAAGGGTATGTGACAGTATCTTGCTTAGTATTTCAGATTTGTACAAGTTACCCTTCCTCCTAAGGGCATTAGCCAGGCAAGAGAAACAGTAGTTAGGACCACAGCTTTCCCTGCTTCAAGGCAAGGCTCTGCGTTATTGCCTAATTGATACAACTGATCAGTAAAGGCCCATGCCTGGAACTAGTTGTGCCAGAAACCACACAGCTCAAGCTCCCAAGATTCACAACAGAAAAGAAAATAATTCCTGACTGGCTGTTTGTGCTGCATTTTTCCACAGCCAAAAAGCAGTCAACAGATGTACCAGAAAATATAGGGTGATATCAAAGAGTAAGAAAACCAGAGGAAGTGCCACCTGACCCATTGCAAATATAGATGTAGAACAGATATGACAAGGAAGCCACTTCCTCAGACAGGCTCACTCTTCAATGGGATGAATCATTTCTGAAGCAAAACTCAGAACATGAAGTGTACTTCATTTTACAGAAGACGTCGGGCTATGGCTAACACAGACAAGCTTATTAGAAAACAAGATTAGAGATCTGTTATCCAAATAGATATAAACGTTCTACAGAAAATCTGTGGAATAAGAAATTGAAAACCTATTCAGGGTTTGTGGACCCATCATAGGTGACTGCTAAATTCATCTTAATACCAAGTAAATTACTAGGAAAACCTAATATTGTTTTTTTTACCACACAAAGTTGAAAAAGTTTTCTATTAAGCACGTTTTCTAGGAAAAGTCATCACTAATCATTTTACTAATACAGAAGAAACAAGCTATTTACTTTTCTGAAGCAATTTGGAATTAGTCTTGCCAATAAGGCAAGGACCCAAAGAAAGTTTTGTTTGAATTCTCGACCTGCACACAGACTACTTGAATGGCTTTTAGGAAGTGTTCTACTTAAAACTGAGAATTAATTATACCTGGAAATTTTCTCATTGAAAAATACTGATTCATAAAAACAATTTCCATGAAACATTACTGCATGTTCAACAAAGTTCTGCTGTAACACTGGACACTCTCCTGCCAGTCCACCTGGCAAGAATGGGATCTTCAGATTCATAGTTTTACTAGGGGGACCTGCTTATGTATGGGATTTCATAGGACATCTCCCAGGAGCTGAAGACAGCTGCCTGCTCCACTTCAGTAACAACAGAAAAACAAATTATATTTTCATGGTTTTCAAGAATGTTAGTTTTCTAGAAGTCCCTTTCTGTGGCAGTCTTTGGAATTTCTATGTTTTTCTCCCAACCAGAATAACTTTCTGGAGCTTCCTGAAGTTCTTGTGGATTTTTCCATAGAAGAAAAGGTCAATATATTACCACTAGCTCTCCCTTGAGTCTCTCTGGGCCCTGCTCAGGTGGCACAACTCGTGTCCCATTCATACCACAATGGCTCTCTCATCATTAACACAGGACTTTGTCTCTCCACGAACAAGAGTGCAATGGCCCAGCACGGAAGGCAGCTTGAATTGTCTGAGAAAGCCTTTCTCCACTTTGGTCACTATAGCAGAAATACTCAATACAGTCCTTGGTGTTTCAGCTCCCTCTCTGTCACATGGCAGTTATCGCTCTTCTCCTTCCCTTGGTCTTTCTTGGTTGATTTAAAAACACTCCAGGAGACAAGTTATCTTTTATTGTGTGCTAATTTTTGACCTCTGGGAAAAGCTACAAAATATGAAGATTCTAAGCAAAGCTTCCTTGTTAAGTAATTGTAAGGATCAACAGCAAAGCAGATGGGGGAAAAAAAAAATCCATCAATTATTATTTTCAAGTAGAATTACATCGTAGGTGTTACCAAATGGAGACAAGCAGAGGGACAATGTTTAAGATACAAGAACAGATCCCCAAGTTGCTGGAGATCTTTCGAAATCATTGATCCTGCCCTGTGCTGTCTACAATGTACATAAGCAATTTAAGCAAAGAATCCAAACTATGGGTAAATTAAAACAGTCGATATATTTTCGCCAAGTTAAGGCAAGGAACACAAGAATTCAACAAGATTTGGATCTATTCTATAAGCAGCCAGAAAAATGACAATAAAATATGAAAGATTGGCTTGTTATTTTAAAAATCGTACAACAAAATTAAAGACTCAAGAAAGGAACATCATAGAACTCTATTTTAATTACTATGGGAACTTGCAAAGCAATTTAACAGAGTGGTTCTAGCAGTTCTCTCATACTATCAAAACAAATATGCTGAACACTAAAATTTAAAGAGAAATGGTCATTTAATGTGTTGTATTAACACATTTAAGAGTGTTATATGTAATGTGATTTTTATATTATATCCATATCTTATTGTAGCACTTGAAACTATTCATTTAGGCATATGGGACTGAGGAGAGGACCTCCTAGGCTACAGGCCCAATCTATGGCTGATTTAATCTTAAACCACTCAAATATATCAAGTTCTGAATTAAAACTGTGTTTTCTTACTCCCACTAACCTAACAATGCCACTGTAAAGCCTCACTCCATTCTACTAAGTTCCCAACAGAGCTTATTTGTAACCATATTCTGTCTTTTTGCTCTTTGACAATATTTTCTTCCAGTTTAAATAAATTTTCCTACTTTGGTATTTATTCTGTCTCTAGTTACTCCATATAGATAGCTATCACATTCTTAGTTTTCACATTGCTAGACGAAAACAAGCCATAAATAACAACATGTAAGTGTATATATATGCACATCCATATGTATAAATATACGGTACACACACAAAAATATTTAACAAATATTTGTAAGTGTATATACGAACACATATGCACAAAATTATGAAGGAATGGGATTAGGTCAGACCAGATTATATACCTGCAAAGAAAAAAAATGAATTGTCAGATGAGAAAAGTATAATTTCATAGACTATTTTCATTGCTTGAGTTGCAATAAAGGTCAATCAATTGTGTTAAAATGGCATAAAAATGATATGCTTGTATGTATAAGAATAATACAAACAACTTTGAGACAGGCAATTATGTCTAATAGTAGCTAAAATTCAAAGTACTTCAGGAAAACGTGACTTAGTGAAAGTTTGTGATCTATTTAAGAAAGAATTTATTCTATTCATACCCTGAAAACTCAGGATTTCTTTTTGTGCCCCTTCCTATTCAAATGGCATAATCATCCTCATGGACACAAAACAGTCTCAAATTTTTCTGAACCAAGTTATTCAGTAGCAGAATCCCATAGGCTAATTTGCTCTTATAATTTATAAGGCACTGCTTAACACAAACTGCATTCCTTTTTATATAGGAAATGGGAAATAAGACCTTCTACTCTACCTTCTTAATCAATGCTACTCATTATTCCTTTTCAGACTACCATGTACTTTCTTATTCATCCACATTTGAAATACAACATTTATACGTGGATGAATAAGAAAGTACATGGTAGTCTGAAAAGGAATTTTATTTTTTATTACGTTTATTATTATAAATAATACTTTTCAGCTTCCTGTCCTGGGAAAAACTTGGTGGTTTCTAACTATTTTGCTACCAAACCCACTAGTTTTCCCTTGAAAAACGGTAACCAAACCATAGCAGTTTGAGTAAATACAAGTCTTGGCTTTCTACAATGGCATTTTAACCTTCCCACAGTATTCTCCATCTCTCTGCAATCTCAAATTTCCTTTATTCTTTGGGATACAGCCCACTGAGCAATCTTTCATCTCAGCTCACTTTTGAAATGTATTCTAGGATGCAACGGGACTGATTTGCAAGACTTTCAGACATATTCAAAGATGGAGGTTTGCTATATTGTCATCTACAGAAAGCACAGTTAGCAGTTGCCATTGGCATGAAAAAAAGTCAATACTCTTCAACCAATAAACAGCAAAACTATTCCCCTTAACGGGTATTCAGTTCGGAGGGTTCCACTGAACTAGACCACCCTGTCACTTGATCTTTGACACATTAGGTAGTATGTCAGAGTTTTCCTTACTTAGAGGGATATTGGAAAAATATGGCCAGTGGAACCACAGTGCACAATGCTCGCAATGTAGCATGTATGTTCATCTTCACCACCGCCAACCCGCAAATAACGAGAAAAAAACGGAATTTTGTTTTGCTTTTGTGCACGGGGGAGGTCGAGAAAAATTGGACTTTGCTAGTGAGGAATAATTAGATTATTAAGGTGATAGAGCTTAACACATGCCTTCCACGGGCACTGACTTATACCAAAATTAGTAAGGTACAGCTTTAAACTGCATTGCCAGTTCTTGTGCACATGGCTGATAACTCATTTTTAGGTGATTTATCAAGTAAGTGTCTCTTTACAAGCAGCATTAATACTGTTGTATCATACCATACTCTCAGGAAGTTGTTGATTACACAAATGATTCAAAAATTGGTTATATTACTGTCTTCACATGATGATGGAATCAACTCCTCATTCATGCTACTAGCTCTAATTTCTCTGGCTTCTTTATACCAGAATCAGCCAGCTCACTGTTTTCAAAGGTGGCTTACTCTGAACTGATTTACTATGTGCATGTTGTGGGAATAGAGGAAGGGAAAGTCAAATGGTTGGCATGACTTGCTGGTTGGAATGAGAGTGCAATTACCTCTTTGAGCAGCAGCATTGCTTCCTGTCAGCTTAAGCAGTTTGTGGAATTACAAAGTTTGTTTGCAAGCTAAAGATGTTTCAAAGTACTTTGAGAGGCCACTGTAGCCTTGCTTAAACAAACCTAATGGATTAGCAGCCTGACTACATGCTTTGGAGGAATGGATGTTCTGCTGGCAGTCATTTTGAGTAAACAGAAAACCTGGCTACCTGGTAATTGTTAACCAGTTATCTGATATCCCTGACACAGCTGCCCAAAACCAATGTCCAGGCTGCAGTGCACAACTGGGGATTCCAATTCATATACTCAGATTAACTGGCATGAATGCCATCAGCCCCCCTGCCAAGGTTACCTCTGTGAAGCCTGCTTCTTCATGAGCAGTTCACTGTGTTCCATTCAATAACTCATCTTAAATGATACCAGCATCACCTTATTCAGAAATCAAACATTAAAAATTGAAAAGCTCTCATGTCTATGATTTAAATGGCAACCTTATTCAAACTGTCACGGACTTTGAGCCCTCAATGACTGCAAAATGTGCATGATCTGAAAAATAGCACTAATGGAAACCTAATGTTACCCTTGCACAGTTCCTTGAGGAATTGAATGTGAAATAGTCCAGGAATAAAGGAAAAGCTACATTTTCATTTCATTAAAAATTAAGCATCATAACAGAACCGACAGCAAAACAGCATTAACTGAAGGCAGCATTTCTGAGCATATGATGAAGTAATAGCTTTCACTGAAGGAGGCATATTTGAATGTTTGTATGCGTACCCATAGGCTTTATATTTATACCCACACACAAACCCAAAAGTTGAACTTGCATCACACTACATATTTCATTATATTACAAATCTCAAAGAATACAACCTTACCTATGAAAGCTGGGAAAGCTGTAGCATGCTTTATTTTCAAATCGTGTCAGATAAACTTATCATTACTACTGGTAGTCATTAAAACAAACATAACTACCTCAGGAAGTTATGGCAAGGCATAAGGCTTGCATTAGTCAAGTAGTAGTATGCCAAAAGACATTAATAACTGAGAATATACCTTGTTTCCCTGCTTAAAGAGCAGTGAAAAACTGCATAAAATACGATCCTGTAATGAAACTCAGGAAAAAAAGCAAAAGAACAAAATATTGCAAACATGAAGTTTTTAAGAAATGGCACGGGAGTCCCTGGAACAGTTGTCCTAGGTTTAGAGAATTCCTACCTCAACGGTGTAGCGGGTTTTCTTCATTAACTTTGAAGGCACTGATTCTCTAGTATATTCTAAAGAGCTAAGGGTGAGTTGAAGGCTGCATTTTACGTGTCATTTAGAAACAGTTATGAGAATATTGAAATTGCAGTGGCTCCCGTTAAAAAAAAAAACCCAAACCTCTGCAAACTCACCATGTACCACCCCTGTACTACTACAGGCAGAGCTATTGCCTGTTTCAAGCCAAAACTGTTCAGTTTTAACTGCTGCTCTGTGGTAGCCGTTTAAAAAAAAATAACAGAAAAAAAATATTGTGACCATTTTATAAGGCAACATTGAAGGTGTTCAAAGTAAACCTTATATTTACTTCTGATATACACAATATGTGCAAAAACGTAAGTCAGCATACGTTTTACTGTTTACTTCAGCAAAAGCAAAGTTAATTTCACCTTCTGAAACTCAGAGCACAAAACCATTTTAAGATGATATTGAAAAAAGGAGCTAGGAATTTTTTTTTTTTCTTTCAAGCTGAATGCTTAACACCTTTGGACTGGTCTGAAAATTCTTGTGGTATTTTAGGTGAAGTGATTCACTTAGAGACAAAGAGCCTAGACTTGCTGGAAGCAGGCAGGACTTGGTCCACTGTGCTCAGTGTAAGCAGGAGGGAGGCTTTCTCTAAAAGCAGGGTCTCTGCTTTTCACATGCTGCAGTCTTCCACATTTTGCCACCAGGTGGCAAGATGACAGCAAAAGGGATAATGCCAAGTCCGTGCGATTCACACATTAGCAGCCAGCTGCCGCCCTCTAACGTAGTGAGCAAAAAACCAACCTCTGAAATGTTGAGATTCCAGGGTAACTACACATTGCATATTGGGGATTTGCAAAATGTTGAGAAGCTGAAAGTACTTAGGGTTCCACATGGCTCTATAAAGCAATTTATAAAAGGACTGACAGAGCAGGCAAGGGGTTTGTATTGCAGTCTCTTTTAAAAGACGTTGAAGTTATGTGCTACTCCATCTTCCTACACAACCTGATAACTACTTGGTGCTACTTAGTTTTAGAAAAAAAAAAAAAAACCACAAATAACGAGCAAAATGAAAAGGATCAGACCCTGATTTTCATGTTCTCAGTGAAGTTTAACATATTTAAAAATAATCCAGAGTCTGAGCCAACATTCATTTGCACAGAGATAAATGAGGAGACATTGAAGTGATTCAATTACACAAATTGAACAGGACAGGTAAATGGAAATACAGGTGAGAAAACAGAAGCCAAAGTTTGAGGTAGAGAAAAAAATTGTCAGTGAGTCCTTGCTGAGTTTCTCCAATTCTAAATGCTTACTTCTAAAATGTGGAATTTGATATGAAACCTACACCCATGGGGTAGGATAGGCTCCAGTTTTAGGTAAAATACAAGGCTTTAATTGTAATTGTAGAGGAAGGTGTCTTTTTTAAAAGACAAAACCTCTTGTTACTGGAAATGTTAAAGATATTTCCTATTATTTCAACAAAAAATTCTCTAATACAAAGTTTTGGGTCCTGAGGGCTATCTCCCCACCTATTGCTCTACTTTACAGAACAACACAATATATTCTACCAAAAGACTAGCTCAAAGACCCCTGCTACCAGTATCATTATGTAAAATACGACTAATTGAGGTCACAAAACAAACAAAAAAAGCCTTTAGAACAAGTAAATTCTGATGTTTCTCAGATGATTTTATCAAATCTTACCTGTATAACATGGATGGAAGAACAAGAAGAGGGTAACTAGATGCACCTCCCTTCAGATAGATGCTGGAGGGCTGCTGGCAATATCTTATTCTTTACTGAAGTGACACAGCACATTGAGAAACAACCCTAAGTAGTGACCCAGGTCTGATCTCACTTTACAAGCCTTTAAAGCAGAAGTCAGTTGAGTGGCACTACCATAATACTGGAATCAGGCCTACGAAGACAATTTCCATCACAACATATGATCTGTAGATGAGATATAAACATCTACAAAAGAAAAGAAAGAGGACTCAGCAGAGAAAGTCTGAAGAATCATTAAACCGAGTAACAATAAAAGGAGTGTCTAAACACAAGATTTATTATAAACAGGTCCTCTCACTACTGTTCAGAATTAAAATAAGATGTTTAAATTGGTGGTATGCTCTTCTTCCACTGCTGTCTCTTGAGAAAAACTTTTCATTTCTGTGGTTCGGGCTAGATGCAGTCCCTTCACAGGCCATAGTGTCAAAAGATACCAGCATGTAGAACATGAATGCAGCCAGCATCTCTCTTGTGACAACAGCAAATAAAAGATACAAAGAAACCTTTCCTGGAGGAAAAGGAAAGTTGCTCTATTGCACGGAACAAACAGCGAGCCTTTCTCCCAGAAGAGTTTTCACCTTAGGCCATATTAGCCCTGCAAGTACTACCACAAACACGGAGCGTTCAATAGCAAGATGCAGGAAGATTTCAAGCACACTCAAGTACCATAAGAAAATGAGTATTTGCTCATGTACACACATGGCAAAAAATAAAACTGTGCAGCACTTTGCCACATTCTCAGGAGACCCATCATACAACGGAGCCACACTCCAGAAATTGCTTGTGTGACCAGATTTCATTGGGAGGGTCATCGTGAGGTAAGGACTGGCCATCCTCACCTGCTCAGACTCAAGTGTCAGAATGTACCCATCTCTGAATAAAATGGAAACGTTAGTTTAATTTGGTTTTCTAAATATACATGAAACAGTGCAAAATACTTCATTCTGTAAGACAGCTGAAAGTTTAGGCTTGTGGTTATGGCTCCCCCAGAATACTGGGTATGTATTTTAGCACTACTTCTTACTTAGAAAATTACATACCCCACTGACCTACAGCATGTAAAGATATCTATAAATCAAAAGGGTTTTTTTTAAAGCCAGTACATAGTTATCATATGCTTTACTGAAATGTTTAGACTTCACAGCCTATAGGTCAGTGAAACAGCAATGACTTCCAACTAGCCACAGAACGATCAGTGATTTGTGTGGCACTGCTCACCCTGCAGTGCTCTACAAAAGCAGGAGTACTGTTAGGTCCAGCTGAAGTCAAGAGGTACCAAGGACATTCCTCACCTTTCGTATCCGAGCTTGGTGTTTTCACAGACAGTTCCACAGCGGCAGATGTGAAGATGCAGTCAGCATGTATGTAACAGGCTGCATAACAGCAACTTTTGAACCATATGCTACAACAGTGATATTTTAATTTTAAATCAGTATTAAGATGAAAGATTCAGATTAAATTATTTCAACCTACAGGTGTTCCATGGACAAGAAATTGTTTAGGACAGAAAGACAGATTGCTTGCGTAAAAATGCATTGCAGCTCTAAAGCACACTCCATAAGGAAAGTACTGCTCTCATTTGAAAACATGGAGATCTAAAAGCACAAATATCCTTCCCCAAACATAATATATAATAATTTTTTTTTTTATGGTCAGAGGGGATATTCTAGAACAACACAGATATGATGTCCTGCTCCAACCTCACTGATTTGCATGATCTTTCAAATTCAGTTGGCTGGAGATAAAAAACTGCTTCATTTTTCCACCCACAAATATTCACTCCGATTTGCCTCAATCTCTCAGGTCATGGCTATTGTTTATAGATACTAAGCAGTGCTCTAATTTATCAGCAAAAATGATGAAAACAGGGAATTCTGTAAGTACAAATAATCACTTGATTCAAGAATCAAATATCTATTAGGGAAACTTTAATTAAACGAAATGAAGGTTATCATGTCCAAGAAAGGAAACTCATCATGTGACCTAAATGTCCAATCAAAAACAACAGCTCAGAATTTGAGCCGTCAAATGTATACAGCCAATTGCCTGTGTGCAAAATACACACACGCTACCTGAGTAATAGTTCTGAATAATAAGCTGGAGAAAATAAATTTCTCACCTTGTGAGAAAAGCTAAACTGCTTGCTCCAAATTGCAACTCTGCCATCTGTGTGTCCTGCATACTGTTCTTTTTATTCTTCGTAGCAGAATTTGGGAAGTCTTAACTGCTCACTATAAATTTAGAGTCCTTTTCAGTGAAAATGAAATGCATCACTATAAAACTTTTAAAGTTTGAGCCATACCATGCTGCAACAGACAGGGACTAGCTTATAACCATGGCTATAATTTTCATGTGTTCTCATGGGGAGGTCCCATAGCAGTTCAATCTCATCTGAACTGCAGCTGCTGCTGCCCCACACATTTCTCCAGCCCAAGCAACATACTCTCCCTGCTCTAAAAGAGAAGCACTTAAGAGAAAATTAGCCAACAGAAGAGTGACTAATCGGGAGCAGAATAAACTCAGGTCCTAGCCATACAAAGGCCAGGACCACTGCCAGGAAAAGGTAAAATCATGAAAACAGGAGCACAATACTATACCATCTTTAATTGTTATCCATTGGTATTGAACCACATCTTGCAGTAAAAACTGCAAAAGCAATTTTTGGTGGCTCAAATTCTGTCAATGCAGCTTGAGAGAAAAGCACATGGGCCAGAGTAAAGGGTAAAGTACTGCAAAGGTTAAGAGTGTACGCTTGGGGTAAGTGTAATAGCTTACTTTATTTCTCTTTGTATATTTGATAAGCTAGGGAATAAGAGGGGAGAAAGTAGGCTTTGCTTCTCTTACTGAAGAGGTTGAAAAGTTCAAGTGTTCAGAAGATCACAGCAACAAATTATGCTCCTGGGTAGGTTAGTTTTAGAAGAACGGGTTAATAGCAAATGTGGATATCCATGCTGCAAGTATTAAACTGAACCATTACTGAAACTATTATGACCTGCAAATGGGACAGTTTTTACACATGAAACAAAGCTTCAGAAAATCCAGCACTATCAGAAGTGACCAGCACTTTAACAAATTGTATTATTAGAAATTTAAGAGTTGTACATCACAAATTTAATACACAGGAAAAATTGCTCCTCTGCTCTTAGCCTCTTCTGGCCATAATTTCATTTCTTCCAAAACTCCTCGACTATCCTGTATGTTACTTCTAGAATAAGGTCTGACACAAAATGCATCCAACTCTTGAAGTTAGGGTGAGAACTCTTGAGATCAGCTAAGTGGTAACAGCTATGACAAGACTCAAAGTCTCCTTGTAAGCTGTTCATACATGTTATGCTGCTTTTCACTCACTTCATCCAAAGCTGTCAAAAAGCACCTATCAGCCTTTGTTCATCTGTGTTAGCTTGTCTGGCAGTTGAAAACTATTACACGTGAAAACCGTGAAGCACATAGCATCGTTAAAGGCAGTGCTTTTCTAAAAAGCATGATTTCACTAACAGGTTTATTTGTCCTGAGATTAGATTTGCCTCAATGGATTTTGAAGTAAAACTTAGATGCTGTAACATAGATTCATTTTATAACCACATTGTTCAAATGTTTCTGGTGCTTTTTCACGGCTTAATTTTTCACTAATCATACCGTGCTATACAAAAATTATCCAAGTTACCAGAAAAATAGAGTAATGTTAGGAAATCAAGCTCCTTGATTAATGCTAGTTTAGCACTCAAGATCACTCCTGAGCTTTAAAAATCTTGGTCTACAAATCTGTCAAGAATTTTTTTTGTGTGTGTGGCTTGTCCCACAGTGGCTATGAAAGTTCCCAGTGGAAAAATATCTTGAGTAATGACTACACTTAAACAGAATTAACTTCAAGAAAAACACCTGTATCCAGTCTGACAAAACAAAATGAAAGCCAAAACCAAGTTAGAAAACATCTCTTATTTTTGCCTAATTATTTCAAACCACCTGATAGGGGAAGAAAAAAAAAAAATAAAGAGCTTCTGAGCAGGTAAGGTCAACCACTGTGAAATAAGGAATTAGACTGCACTGGATGAGGTACACCATCACACTGGATCAGAATATGTAAGATTAATGAATTTTGATGGTTCTGCTGTGGGGTTGCTGGATATTGAGAAATGTTGTCAGGTTTTGTAGCTATGACAAGTATCAGCTTCACTCCGTATTTATTTGGTCTGCCGAATATTTGCTAAGAAGCAGTTCAAAAGAAGGGATGTGTTTAACATCAAAATAGACATAGCGAGTAAACCAACAAATAAAATTAACAACCACCAAAAGAGAGTAAAGCCATCTACAGTATAAATACTAAGAAACATGAAGTAAGTAGTCAGATAGAAAAGTCTGCAGAAATTCCAAGTATTGCTGCATGTTGTAGCTAAGGTTTTAGTCTTACTGGAATCAGTGATAAAATTACCTGAAAATTCAATGAGTCTAAATTTTACTGTAGAGATGAAAGCAGAGCTTCTTTAACAGTATTTCAACAGAAAATGCAAGTTGAGTCATTGTATCCTTGCTAATACTGCATCCAGTTTGTCTGATTCACTGTAATCCCCCTCTAGTTTAAAGGACTACAAAACACTGGATTATTTCTAACAAATTTCATAACATCTCCTACATTAGCTAAATGACAGCAACATAGCATAGATTCTCCAAAAGAAATCTATATTCTTACTTGTAATTCTAGACAAATATGATTTTTTGAAACAACTTCAGATCATACAGGGCCTACTTCCCCAGATACTCATACAGGACTCAAAGATTAACCCTTAAACAGATGTGCAGCACAGAAATCAGCACAGATACATAAACTGTAAATAAAGAAGGCTCAAAACCACCTCCAAAAAGCATGGATTTAATGCACTGACAATCTTACATCCCACAAAGTAAATCAGCAAATGAGCATATCTGAAGTAGGCATAACATATGAGCTCTTGCTTTAGATAGACAGAAGATATGATGTTTCCTACAAATCTGTTATGTGAACTCTTCCAGGCCACTGACCCCAATTCCAAGACATGAAACTGATTATTTTTAGTCAAGGCATTCTATTCATGGCAGGAATAAAAAAAAAAAAAAAAAAAAAATAAAATCTCCTTTTAATTTTTT
>JAAGNO010005220.1:0-14638 GCA_033439905.1 Ceryle rudis | reverse complement strand
AAACATTCTGCTGATTATTGCCCTGAATTTTAAAGGACATACAAGACTGAATACAGCCAAACCAGAGGCTTTGGGAAGATCATGACCCAGGTACGCAGAAAATACACAACCTGTCACCTTGCTGGAAAGGGGGGGTGGTTGCTTCTGGCAGCCACTTCTGGCAAAGCATCCTGCCAACATTTGTCTATTCATATTGCTACCAGTCACATTGCTTCCACTGTTAGATTTAACAGAAACAAAACTTCACAAGATGGCAACAAATTCCTCTTGAAAAGCAACTGCTCTGTTGAATCTGTAAGCAATTAACTTTTTGGGTTTAGAGGTTTTGTTTGTTTGTTTCAGAAAAACACAAATGGGTGAGACTATACCAGCTGGAGACACTGCAAATGTCACCAGCTATTCTGAAAAGGGACTTTCATTCCAAACACAGCTGAGTGAAGTCTGGATATGGAACTCCTAATAGAACAAACCACCATCCTGAATGTCATTACAAGACCTAGATCAATGAGTAATAGGATTAGGAATGTTTTGTATCACAGGTAGATTTAGCTTCAGGCCAGTGTGGCCTGCATTGCCATCTTTTTGTCTCAGGTTTCACATGTTTGAGATGAATTAGAGAATGACAGAATGGCTAATGTTGGAAGGGGCCTCCAGAAACATCTAGACCAACCCACGTGCTCAAAGCAGGGTCAGCTTGGCCAGGCTGCTCAAGGACCATGTCTAGTTGGACTTCTGAATATCTCCAAGTATGGAGACTCTACAACCTCTCTGGGCAATCTGTCCCAGTGTTCCATCACCCTCACAGTAAAGAAGCTTTTCCTTACATTTAAACATAGCTTCCTGTACTTCTGTCTGTCTGGCCTCCTGTCCTGCCACTGGACATCACTGAGAAGAGTCTGGCTTCCTTGTCTTTACTCACCTCATCGGGTGTTTATACACATCGATAACATCCCCCTGAGCTTTCTCTTTTCTAGGCTAAACAGTGCCAGCTCTCTGTCTCTCTCTGTATGCCAGATGTCCCTGTCTCTTAATCATGTTGCCAGGTTTTCAATGGACAAAGCTTGTGAGACAAATCAAAAGCTACTAGGTTTTACACAGTTTTCACTCAAGTCCTAGAGCAGAATGACTGTAACTGTTGTTTTCAACCTCCTTGCATGTGCACAGATCTAGAACTATCCTATGGAATCCATGGCAGTATTAAACTTTACTGATAGACCTTCACTCACAGTGAAGCTGTAACTCAAGTTTATAGGACCTTATAAAAGGACTACTCTTATCTTTACTCATCGTTTACTTTCATTTATAACATTTTGGAATCTTAAACATGAATCCTATTTTATGGACTTTTGTCCTGTGATGAAGTCATACAGTCTGACTTCTTATTGTCCTTCTGTGTATGAATCTGCTTGTCATGTTCTTAATTACTGAATTTCATTAAAAGTTTGTGTTTGTTACGGAATGAAAGAACATTATCTTCGGGTTCCTTTGCAAACACTAGACCTGAAGTATTAAAACATAGCAGCTTGACAGATATTAGCTGAATAGTTCAGATATGGAAATAAGGAACACTATGGATTTTACTTGTTTGCCCTTTGGCTAAAGTTTTAATAACGGTTAAATCTGTTCCAGACAAGTTTGCTTATTGTTACAATTTAACATTAAAGAACCTTCTGCTTTACTTCTAAGTGGTATGCCTTGTAGCACTGATTTTTACTCTACTGGGAGAAAGCATACCTTTATTTTCCATTCAGGATGAAATGATGAATTAGCAGATTTGCATAGACATTTAAAATAGAACCAAAACTAGCAGTGATGGTTTAGCCAAAACTCTTTGCATATTTGTAAATGACCATTAGGAAAAAGAAATGCTTAGAGAAGCTTCCGTCTCCATGTTTTGTTCTCAGGACCTGCTGGCTGAGACAATAACGATAAACGCCAGCCTCAAAGCAGATTTACTTGTAAAGCAGGGAGGGATGCCTGCCTGTTCTCATACAAAGCATATGGAAGATCCTATTCCTTTTCCATGATGGCTCAACAGCTATTAAATAAGCTGTTTCCCATGACTCTGACCATGTACTCACCTTACCTTCCTCCTAGAAACCAAGATTTTAAGTGTCTCTCCTGTACTTTTTAATATCTGTCAGCAAAATCTGTTTAGATTTTACTACAAAGTCAAACCCTAAAGTGTTTTATTTAATTATGAAGACAAATGCACCTCATCACTTGCTCTGTCTAAATAACCATCTTACAAAAGGAATTAGAAGTCTTTCAGCAAGCATGCTCAAAAGCCTCACTGAGAGTTACTCTGTAGACTAATTGGCTTCACATTAGGCTGAGCGCAAACATCGCTGACTACAATGAATTGGTACCCTTTATTCATGAGATAAAGGGCTGCAGTTTCTATCTCTTGGATCTTATAATTGCAAAGACAGAACTGCTTCATCAGGTTAAAGTGCCAGTAAATTTCAATCCTTCCTTAAAAATAAACCAAACTCATTTCTCTGAAGGAGACTTCATTCACCAGCCTGCCCAAGAAGAACACTAGCTCCTAAGGCAGTCAGATACTCAGCTACATCAGAAGAAAGAGGGGAAAAGGAAATTCAAAGAAAAATGGGTCAAAGAAAGGGGAAGGAAGAAAAAGGATAAAAGACCTAATTCAATTTCTTTTACAGAAAACAACTTTAAATTTAACTGTATAAGCCAAATTAAGCAAAAATATATCGGACCAGTAAAATGTCATAATCTCAGTGCCAAAATGGTACATCATTCCACCAAAGCTTCAACATTGTTTCAGTAAACAAGTCTAAGTCTAAGCAGACATGAGTGTCTTACCTCAAAGTTTTCTTGAGTGAGGACTAAAGACTCTCAAGAAAGACGCTATGAATGATCTCTGACTTTGGCTGAAGTAATTTTAACTCATTTGAAACTACTGCTTTGCAAAAAATAGTGCTCTTAGCTTCGGATATTTGGGTAATGAATTCAGTGACTTTTTGTTTGAAGGAAAGTTCTGGTTGCTCCACAAAAGAAGAATTTTAATTCCAACATGAATGACATAATGCAGAATTTGTGAGTACTAGGAAAGGGGAAAGAACCATTTTAAGTGAAGACAATTGATTCCACATGAATCCACTTTGAAAAAACACATAAAGAATTTGTTTGTTTGTTTTCCTCCAACCTGATCTCAGATAAGAGGTTTTCAAGAAATTTACAATGTCTTGCAAATCTTTGAAATGTGCTTATCTTAAGAAAGTCCACGATATAACAGTACATTTACTCCAATTTTGGAGGGAGTAAAACCTTTTTGGAACACAATCAACATTTTATGCTGATGGTTTTGGTACTGAACAAAACTCAGTTTATCTTATTTGAGGACCAAATGTTAGACTGTTAATATATGATGGCTCAACATTCACATATTGCTTTATTATCAATATCCCACGTTTGTGCATGTCAGATATCAAATCAATGCCTTTTAAAGGAAAAAAAATGAAAGTCTAATTTATCAAACAGAAGAACTTAAAAAACAACTTCAAGTGGGTACGACCAAAAAAAAAGCCACAAATACGCATGAGCTGAAAATCTCAAGTACTTCAAGAATAAATTAATAGTAAGGGGAAAAGTTTTATATTGTCTCCATAATAAAAGCATTCTCCAGAAGGACAAACCTCAATTCTACTGATTGCTTTTGTACCATAGCAATATTTGACATAATAAAAAAAAATTGTATGCATCTGAGGACAGTTATGCCCCTGTCCTGCATGGGCCTGCTTTAATATGAAAAATGTTCTGGCTCTTTTTGAGCAGAAGAGCTGGTTTGATGTTGACACTGTAAAGACTGTGGTAAAATACCAGTCTATTGACTATTTAAATAAATAATGTTTATATAACATTAAAACAGTAAAAAAATTCTAGCTTTATGAAGGTATTACGCTCAATCCTATTAATATGCAAGCTTTCTTATATGTACAGTTATTTCCATTATCTAAGTAAAATTCTTGGTGGATTAATATGACCTGATATAGCAGTGTCTTTTTAGTAGATAACTATCTCTTCACTGGCAGTATTCAAACCCTATATATGAATTAGATAACTCCCTTCTAGTGGTAGATGTGCAAATCTCACCATGCATGCAAACACCTTCCATCAAGTTTAAGGTTATCACTAAGTAGCATCCACTTTGATTAAAAAAAAACGAACGTGTGTTTAACACTTCTTACAAAATTAGCATAGGACTGACTCCTAACACCCAGCTCATTCAGTAGTTCTCTAGCCAGGTCTGTAAATCTATGGACAATGCCAAAGGTGTCCAAGAAAGATAAGAAAAAAGTAAACCTATCATCAGTAAGTTTGATGTCCCTGCAGAATCTGGTACTTGCAATAGCAAAACTCTACAGATGGAAAAAGTAAAAACCAGTGGCAGATACATCAGACAAGTGAAAAATAAGTTCCATCTTTCTTCTAGTCTGACAGAAGTTTCTTTTGGGTTAAAAAGAGTTTAGGAACATGAAAAAAAAAAAGGTATCTTCTTACCTAACACAACAACAGAAGTAGCTTTGATTAAAACAGACTGTTATAGGCATAATCTGGAGATGTATCTACCATTGCTACTCGACTACATTTCTGCCATAAGGGAAGACAAAAGTTCAAGATTTCAAGTATGCAGCAAATAGCAAAAACTTCAATTCTCCATATCATACAATCATATAACTTTCTGCCTGTGCTTACTTAAAGACAAGTCCTTTGATAAAGCTGAACAGAAGCATTTTCTTAAATACTTCGAACTGTAACTATTTAAGTTTAGAGGTAACTTTATTTACAGTATCTATATTACATGTGCCAAAATCTTCCAAGTTTATTTGCAAATAAAAGGGATATTCCTCATCCACATTATGCACTGGCTGCAGTAGGATTATCTGCATTAAGAGGAGTGAAGAATTGCCTTAGAGGCCTGATACTGTAAATTCATGAATGCCTACTGCATACATATTTCCATTGTCATTTACTATTGGAGACTATTACTGGAAGCTGAAGTATCTGCATTCACTGGAAGTCGCACAGCTGAACCTGTCTCATTTCACCTAACCACTTTCCACTTCCATAATAACTTTTAGATCAGCATCCCATAAACAAACAAAGTAGCACAGGGCCCTGAGCTTTTGCAGAGCTTCACCTAAGAAAACATTGTGCTCTAACAAATAACCAATTTCCTGCTGAGGACCTATGTCCTTCCTACTTGTGTAATGTCCCATGCAAGCAGTGTCTCAAATCTCTTTTGGAAAGAAAAACTAGAGCAGAGGATGTGGTACAAATTCCAGAAACCCACAGTGCAAAGATACTATGTGAGGCCAAATTCCGACCTCATTTCTGTGCATGAAGCAATCAAAGTTAATAAATGGGATGGCAAAAGTCAGTCTCACGCTGAATACGTTGCAGTGCCCATCCACAAAGCCAGAATATTGCAAGGAAAAGAATGAGAGAGAAGGGAAATTGAGATACAAGCACACAGAAGCCAAAATTTCATAATTTCACTGCAAGACAAACCTCAGACTGTAGAAATGATTACGGGACTGAGATTTGGTCCACTTTTTTTTTTTAAGCAGGAAAATCCCCTTCTATTCCACTTCCTGGGCCACTGTGTGTTCTTTTAAATCCCAAACAGATTTCACAATTTTTTGCTGATTTACACCAGACAACATAGATTCCTTAAACCACAAGTCTTTCTGCTAAACATAGACAAACAGCAAAAGCACAGAAACTGTGCTTATCATTTAACTATGTGTCCTATGGACAACAGAACCACCAAAGCTTTGTTTTTTTATCGTCTCATGCCTTTTGTTCTTAACTTTCCTATTAAAGTAATTCCAGCCCTTCCTACCCACCATGTCTTCTGCGAACCGGACCAAGACGGAGACAGCACGAGCTGGCTCCACTGTGCAGAGCCATCATATATTGAATTTTCAGTCTATTGCTTTCAAGCACACTGTACGAAGGCTGAATTCTTCCCAACCTTCCTTAAATTTGAGTCATCCAAATCCATTCAGCAGTTTTCCAAATACTCTCAGCTTATTTGCTCTGCAACCCATACTCTTCAAAGTGGTCAACAGGGACATTGGAAAGGCCTGACAGGTAGACAGACTGCATGATTAAACAAAACTAACTTCCACGGAAAAACAACACAAAAGAAAAAGGTGTTCTAAACAGTAGCAGTACTTCTGAATTCATTATACACCCTCATTTTTTAAGCAACGAAAAAACAGAAATGAGATCACATATCCTATTATTTTAGTAGCTTCTCCCCACAGCTGACAGAAGAAGAACAAAGAATTATTTTTCATGCTGAAAAGCTTTTATTCTCACTTTCATACAACTCAGTAAATTGCTGAGAGAGTAATTTACTCTCCTCTATGCTCTCTTGAATATCCATACACACACAAAAAATGAATGCTGGCAGGCAGAGCTGTCAGTAGGAATTTCAGCAAAAGTAAATTATTACTTGTAATGGAGCATAATAGCTGTAATTTCATTTGAACTGTTGCCACTAATAAGCTAATAAAACTACGAGTCAAGACCTACCCATTCATCACTGCATAGTCACTGGGAATTTCTCTGTGTGCACTTCACCACAGAGAAAGGTAACTCAGTTCTTTAAGCGTTCGTGTACCTGAAAGGATGATGAGCCAGGCCTGGCACTTTCTCTCCCTCGACACAGCTGCATATCAACTGCAGAGGAGTTTCCTGTCAGCACGTAACGGGTGTTTTCACAGCTATTCCAATCACCTGCCAAAATGCAAACTAGCGATTTGAACGCGCATGCAGCTAGAAGTTGTTCAAAAGGTAATTAAAATATAAAGTATAATACATAGATATGCAAATACGTATATATGCACCACGCACACGGCTTGGGCAGGAAGCACGTTGTCCTGAAGATTGCTGAAGTACCATGAAATACTACAGTTGCTACATAGGAACAGAAAGAAATTTATCTAGATAAGATACTTGGCCAAAGATACTATTGTCATATTACTAGATAGTTGTTCTTCACATAGAATTGTGGCGAAGCATTTATCAAAATAGTTTAATTTAAATAGTATGATTAAACCAAACAAACGATGTAACATTTTTTTGGTCTGAGAAAATACAACCAAAATTCTATTGTGTCCTGTGCTGTTTGTGTATGCTCTGAATGAAAGCACGGGATTAGTAGACAAGCTGTAAAGGCAATGAAACACAGCTGACTGCAGAAAAAGTGCTCTGATTGTAGTAAAGATAATTTTGCAGTAGGACGCCTACTTAGAAACTACAGATAGAGTTGCCTCTGACAGATAAACGAACCACTCTGAAGGCAGCCACAAAGGTCTGTATGGGTGCTCAAGAGAAACTGGAGAGGTGAACATCCCATTAGCTCTCTTCAGAGGTGTTAATTTTGATATGCACCTCTTTCGTTACTGCTAATCAACCATGATACACATTGTTAACTGGAAACTCCCCAAGACACATGAGTAGACTGGTACATATCCCTTACTGGATGCAGGGGGGAACATTGCAACCAATGATAAGGAAAAGGCTGAGATACTTAATGTTGTCTTTGCCTCTGTCTTTAGTGGACAGACCAACTGTTCCCATGGTGTTCAGCCTCCTGAGCTTGAAGATAAGGATGGTGAACAGTGCAACCCCCCCTTAATCCAGGAAGAAGTAGTTAATGATCTGCTTCTGCACCTTGATACTCACAAGTCTATGGGGCCGGAGGACATTCACCCAAGAGTACTTAGGGAGCTGGCAGGAACGCTCACCAATCCTCTCTCCATCATTTTTCAGAAATCCTGGTCAACAGGAGAGGTACCAGATGACTGGAGGGTGGCTGATGTGACACCTATCTATAAGAAGGGATGGAAATTGGATCCAGGGAACTACAGGCCTGTCAGCCTGACTTCGGTACCTGGAAAGATCATGGAGAGGATCATCTTGAGTGAGATCTCACAGCAATTGCAGGGCAGCCAAGGGATCAGGGCCAGCCAGCATGGGTTTATGAAAGGGAGATCTTGCTTTACAAACCCGATCTCTTCCTATGACCATGTGACCTGCCTTTTGGATGGGGGGAAGGCTGTGGATGTTGTCTACTTGGACTTTAGTAAGGCCTTCGACACAGATTTCCACAGCAATCTCCTGGAGAAACTGGTGAATCATGGTATAGACAAATGGACTCTTCACTGGGTTACAAACTGGCTGGCTGGCCGTTCCCAGAGAGCTGTGATTAATGGGGTGAAATCCAGCTGGCTACTGGTCACCAGTGGTGTTCCTCAGGGATCAGTTTGGGGGCCAGTCTTGTTTGGCATCTTTATTGATGACCTGGATGTGGGGATTGAGAGCACGCTCAGTAAATTTCCAGATGACACCAAATTGTGTGGGAGTGTTGACCTGCTTGAAGGCAGGGAGGCTCTTCAGAGGGACTTGGATAGGTTGGATTGATGGGCCAAGGCCAATTGTATGAGGTACAACAAGGCCAAGTGCCTGGTCCTGCATTTTGGTCACAACAACCCCCAGCAGTGCTACAGGCTTGGGGATGAGTGGCTGGAAAGCTGCCCATCAGAAAAGGACCTGGGGATGCTGGTAGACAGCCAGCTGGACATGAGCCAGCAGTGTGCCCAGGTGGCCAAGAAGGCTAACAGGATCCTGGCTTGTATAAAGAATAGCATGGCCAGCAGGAGAAGGGAAGTTATTGTGCCCTTGTACTCAGCCCTTGTGAGGCCTCAAGATATCTTGAGTACTGTGTTCAGTTCTGGGCCCCTCATTATAGGAAGGACATTGACGTGTTGGAACATGTCCCAAGGAGAGCTACCAAGCTTGTGAGGAGCTTAGAGAACAAGTTGTATGAGGAGAGGCTGAGAGAGCTGGGCATGTTTAGTTTGGAGAAGAGGAGGCTGAGGGGGAGACCTCATTGCCCTCTACAACTACCTGAAAGGAGGTTGTAGAGAGGTGGGTGTTGGCCTCTTCTCCTTAGTTACTAATTACAGAACCAGGAGAAATGGTGTGAAGTTGCATCAGGGGAGGTTTAGATTGGATATTAGGAAGAAATTCTTTACAGAAGGAGTGGTGAGGCACTGGAACAGCCTGCCCAGGGAGGTGGTCAAGTCACCATCCCTGAAGGTATTTAAGAAACAAGCTGACATGGTGCTTCACAACATGCACTAGCAGCAGGCATGGAGGAGGCTTGTGTGTTCATTTTTGGTGGTGTGTGGTTTGTTTTGGGGTTTTTTTTGGTTGTTGTTTTTGGTTTTTTATTTGTTTGGGGGTTTTTTTGTTTGTTTCCTTTTAGTGGTCAGGTATTTAGGTGTTCTTTATTCTTCTAGGTATGGTTGGACTCTGTGATCTACAAGGTCCTTTCCAACCACAGTTATTCTGTCATATTCATGAAAAAGACTATGCACTTTACATCCCTGTCCAACCTAGAGCAGGCAGCTGAAGTGAGCCGTGAACTGCACAATGCATGCCTGCAGGACAGGCTAGCAACTCAGTGTTTGGCTTATGAGTGACTCAGTATATGAAAACAATGAGGGCTGCTGCAGGGAAAGAGCAGCAGATGTGGTAAGAAGAGAATGTAAAAAGAGGAGGTCTTTCCTTTTACAATGATAGGGAGCATAGCAAGGAAAAACTCGTTAAAAAAAATAAGAAATAAGCATAGAGGAATGAGACATCACGGAGAACAGGACAGTTGGAAGGCTGACAAATGCCCTCAAAATATAGTATTTCATGCCTATATTGGGTGATATTTGTAAGGACTGATTCACTCAAGTTTATTGAACCTACTTACATATTGCAATAGCCACATGACAGACTAGAAGCAAACTCAGAGCAATCACTCTACCATTAAAATTTATAGTATGCTAAGGAAGATTTCCTGCATCTTCTTGAAAGGAGGAAGAGGTTGGTGATTTCTATTTTAAGTGGGGAAAGCATGTTATGTATGCCATTAATTCCTATAACCAAAAGACAGCCCATAGCATTATTTCAATAATTGTGTGTATCTGAATTCTGATTAAGATATGGACTAATTTTTATGGTCTCCCATAAGGCTCATGTAGCATCCAGGATGAAGATTAAAGTCTGTCTACTACCTTATATCACACACAGAGGGGTGTGTTAGCCTTAAACACACTGTATAAGGATTTCTGGGTAGAAAGACCAGCATCACTTTTGGTTACCATCAATAACTGTCACTACAGTGTTAATAATGCCTGTAAACTCTGCTGGACAAGCTAATCTCTCAACTGGAGGAACCAGAGGAGAGAATACAGGCAACTAGAGGATAAGAGCACAGATGGTTTTTTTTTTTTCTTCACACTACTGATAGTAAACATTTACACTTCACAAAAAATTCCTGAAATGGAAACTTTCCTTCTAACAGTTTAGATGGATCCTTACTACTTCATCAGATATTAATCCTAACAGAGCTCTGCCTGTATAAGCAAATGGTAGCAATCAAGGTCCAAGTAACTAGATTATCAAAGCATAGGTCTTATTTTATACTTTTGAGGGCAATTAAAAAATCTTCAATAAAAAAGCAGACCACATGTTTTTTCTTATGCTTATACGTAAGCAGGTCTTAGTATTTCTTTAGCACAGTACCTAATAGGGAATAGAAATGACAAGGTTTCATTAGCCCTTTTAATTAAAAGTTTTAGTGTCAGCATGGACCAGAACTGCTCAAAAATGGATTAAGAAAAGCTGCCTGCTTGAACTGAAATAAACAGTTGCATGAGGGACCTAGAGAATTTTCCTTCATTTTGTTTCATTAGCAGAGGCATTGTGAAAGTTTCTAAAATTAAAGATTATAGCCTTAAGGCATGCTCACAGAGGACAAAAAATCAAAACATATCTAGAAAACATTCGACAACTATACCCAAAAAAACCTCAAACCAGAAGGACAATGATTATTTGCTTGGGGAAATCCTGAAGGGAACACTTGAACATTTCTAGCTGCCCCCAGGCACAGTAAACCGCACTCCAAACAAACGCAGGTGCCTCATAAGAACTTTAGGAACCTCAACCCTAACTCTTTTCCTAAATGAATCTCCCTTCCATACAGAGCCCCACTGACTCCAGTGCATCCCTACCTTCCTGCAGGTAATGCCACAGCAGTCTGTGCAGATGCAAGGATGAAAAAAAGTCCACACTTGCAAACATTTACGTGATGTCTTTACTACCTACCTTTACTATTTCTCCTCCAGATAGTCAAGCTAAATATCTTTGAGCATGTAACAGACAGATTTGGACCTTCATAGTTTGATTTCTAATACACACAGGCAACATGTTAAATACCTGGGGTTTGGGCTGGTTTTTTTGTTTGTTTTTGTGTTTGGTTTTAGTTGGTTGGTATTTTCCCCTCCAGAAAATCAAAGTACTGGTTTATGGGCCTAACTTTAAGTGCTTAAGTGATAATTCAGGCATCTACTTTTACCCTTTTTTCATCACACATAGCATGACATTACATTCTGTAGCTCTTCTAAGTAGGGATTTGGAGTCTGTTATCCTGGTGGCTATGCAAACAGATTACACATTGGGATTTCCTACATGATACGTGCTGCAGGGAAGTGATTAATATAAAAGTGATAAACACACAGGACAACACACAGTGTGCCCTTGCAGCAAAGGTCACCAGCATCCTGGGCTGTGCTAGAAAAAGCTTTACCAGTAGGCCAAGGGAGGCAGTGCTTTCTCTACTGAGACCCCGCATCACCACTGCTGTGATGCTGTGTCCAGTTCTGTGCTTTCTACTACAAGGAACATGGATGTACTAAAGTAAGTCCAGTGAAAAGCCAGTAACATGATTAAGAGACAGGAACATCAGTCATACAAGCTTGAAAGCTGGGACTGTTCAGCCTAGAGAAGGGAAAGCTCAGGGGGCATTATCAGTGTGGATAAACACATGATGAGGTGAGTAATGATAACAGAACCAGACTCTTGGTGGTGGTGTCCAGTGTCAGAATATGAAGCAATGGGCACAGGCTGAAATACAGGAAAGTTTAACCATCAACAAAGCACCTTTCTTCCCGTGAGGGTGATCAAACACTGGAACAGAATAGTCAAAGGCCCAGACAGACATGGTCCTGATTAACGTGCTCTAGCTAACCCTGTTTTGAGCAAGTGGGTTGGTTGTCTGCGCTATCTCCAGGAGTATCTTCCAGCCTCAGCCACTCCATAGTTCTAAGTTGCTCAGAGTTTTAAACTGGGAGCACAGGCAGGAATTCTCAGAGGAATTCCAGTTCCAAAGATAGACTTAACAATTGACCCAGAGCTCTACTGTAAAGATATTAAAGATATTGCCTATAGTAATCAGCTGCTAAACAAAAGAAAGAATTGCCAAAACACACCTCTGATATCAAGCTCCCAAGACAGCAAAGCAGCTCCAATCAGATGGCTGTTCTTACACAGATTTTTTTCAAGCCACACTGCACAGCACCATCTTCTGGTGACCAAAAGCTGAATTTCTACTTTTCTTTCAGGATTTGAGAAAAAAAGCTCTAACCGCATCAAACAAAATTTCCATACAAGAAATAGTAATGTTGAATTTAAAAACAAGCAATTTAAAATAAACAACATCTATAAAAGACAGAAGTCACAAAAGATATTGACCCCTGGTATCCCTAGAAACACACAGAGAAAAAAATAACCTTTAAAATGTCTTACCCTTTTCATCAAGGGGAGCAATCATCAAGGTTTTTCTGATTTCTGCAACTAAAGAAAAATACATGTTGCCTACATATTAAACAATGAAATCTCAAAGCATATATATCACAATACAATGTTCTTCCAAGCTTCTTCATGGACCCTCAGTGACAAGGTGCAGTTCTGCTTTCTGGAAGAGTCTTTACAACATGGGAATAAGAACTGGTGAGCTTTCTCAGGCATAAGCCCAAACACATACCCAAGAAAAAAGCCAAGTACACTGAGTAGACCAACACATTATTGCTCAAACTGAACCTCCATGAGCAGGCTGCACAAAAACATGCAGAGCAGAATTTATACTTAGAAAATAAGACACTCTGAAGTACTCGGCTTGCTACTATCTTGCAACACTGATAAACAACCTTAGTATCACTATATTTCCTTTGCTTTTTTTTTTTAATTTTCTGATCAGAAGCAGCTAGTCAACAGTTTGAAGTTACTTGATTGGACAATCACTGTTCAATTAACTCTGCTTTCTTGCACAACTGACTCAATTAATAGAAGTTAAACCTGATGCATACAACCATTTTCAACCAGACTATGAAAATAGAACAAAGGAATGAAGATGTGAAATGGGAAAATTCTAGACAAACCAGCCAGTAAGGTCCAGGAATAAAGCGAAGGCTCTGTTTCCTTGCTTTTTTTGTCACATAAAAGGCAGTTTCTCACAGTGGTACACATGAACGCTTTTCTACCAGCTTAATAGCACTAGTATAAGCAAAGTAAACATAAACAAGTTTTCTTTTTTTAACACCAATTATAAACAGCATTTAGGAGATAACTGAAAGCATATACCTCTTTGCTTTGAAATCTGCTCTATATGGAGTGTAAGATACTTCATAGTAGTATAACTATGCTACAGCAACACACTGAGGCTTGACTGTACTGCAAGGCCTTCTGCTCTCATTATCACATTCAGAGGCATCCCCTAGGCTAGCTTTCCTCAGGACTTACTAACCCAGCGTTATTTCCAAACTACGGCAGCACAAACAGGGCACCAGCTGCACACTGCCCCCTCAGACTGGTATCACCAAGGTGAAGGCAAGGCCCTAGGAGCAGCACAGGCTCACCTAGGGCCCCACACAGCCTAAGAAGAGCAGAGCCCAGGGGTGCTCAGCAGGGCAGCCAACAAGCTGCAGTAAGAGCGGGCTCCAAGCAACCGCCTCAAGGCCCAAGCCCCCTGAAGAGCCGCGCGCTTCCCGCCAGCCTCATTTTAAAGGCACCGGTGACGTCATCGGTGAGGCGGGCAGAAGATAAATGCGCGCGGCTTGACCACGCCCCCGCGGAGAGCACGTGCGACGCCCGGCGGTGGGCGGGGCCGGAGGCCCCGGGCGGTGCTGCCTGAAGGCGGAGCGGAGCTGGCGGGCGGGGCGCGGGGGCGACGCGCAGGCGTCGTATGTGGCCGCGCCCCGGGCTGTCGGGCAGGAGGGAGCCGGCGGGACGGGCTGGTGCTCCTGTGAGCAGGCGTTTCCATGAGCAGGCGCTGCCCGCCGGCCGCCGCTTCATTGCTGCGGGGGCTCGTTGGCCCTGCTGCCCTGTGTCTGGGCAGAAGTATGAGCCTCTGTGGGGCGCCGGCCGCCTGTGCCGCGGGGCCTGCAGGCGGTGGCGGTGGTGGTGGTGGTGGTGGTGGCAGCGGTACCGGCGCGGGCTTCTCCGCGGCACGTCTGAGCCTGCCGTGGCTGCGGCTGCCTGAGGTGCCGGGCGCGGAGCCGCACCGGGTCAACGAGCTGCTGCTGCTGCTGCCGCCGCCGGCGGCCTCACGCGGCCCGGCCCCGCTGCAGCATCACGTCGTCTACTTCCCGGGGGACGTGCAGGTACGGCGAGGCGGGCGGCCGAGGGGCTTAAGTAATGGCGGGCGGGAGCGGGGAAACGGGGCCGGCGGGGGCTGCGGGCCGCAGGGGCCCTCTGGGGCGGG